>CM035156.1:5525632-5700632 GCA_020205615.1 Panax quinquefolius
AATTAATATTTTCCTCATCATATAAATCAATAATTAATTATTCACAAATAATATTACAAAATCACGATCTTGTGCAACCAATAGTTCTCAGGTGAGCAGGGCTTTCAATAAGAATTTCTCCTTCTTGGCAGCAATTGATTAGGTGACCAAACCTCTCCTTAGACGTAACTTTCTAGACATTGCCAATAATGTTATCTAATAATATTATTCGGATAATATGAATTATTGCTTCGATAATGAAAAATCTTGTGTAATGACAATTATTCAAACAACAAAGAATATAAAATATCAATCGGCAATTATTGAATCAATAAAATCTTGAACAAGAATTACTATAACCATTATTAAGTAGTACCTTCTTACGTAAGAATCAATAATTGGTGCAATACTGTGTCTTCTTCTTGTGTTTTAACCAATCGAGTATTTTAACAAGATAATTCAGATAACAACTACTGTTGTTATTTTTAAACAACTTATATTTGTCGTTTTCTTCATCCAATCGTTTTTTTCGTTATGGGGCCCTACATGGTTTAGCTTGGCCGTCGTCACGAATATTCCCGACAAAGATTGAATATTCCACGACCAAACGAATATTCCCAAACAACAATGAATATTTTATAACCACTTGTTTATTTTGAAATATTTGCGTATTTTACCCCTAACTATCCACATTAATCAAATCAACCCTTACTATTTCAAAATAATAAATAGAGAAAATTAAATTTCATTAATAATAAGTTGGGGTCTTACAATAAAGCCATTGACAAAACGCCCTCTTGATAGTGCTGATTCTAATATACCGGCAGCTGAGGATCCAACCAAGAAACGCTGTAGAAATTTGGTAATAATTTTTTTTTTGTACTATTCTCATTTTTCTTTCATCCCTTGTATTACTACTTTCACATATCGTTAAGTAATTGTTTCCTTTTTTTTAGGTTACCGTGGTCGATGAAGATGATGATGATGATGATGACGTTCCTCTTGGGCTTATGTGTAGTACTGCCAATGAGGCGGTCGCGGTGGTTTCCATTAGTCGTGAGCCTTCCCAACCTGTACTTGTTGATATTGAGTCATCTACTCCTCGTGATGATTGTGTTAGCCTGGATGCTAAGGATACCTTATCCGATGTGAGCTCGAGTCCTGTTGTGGGTGATACAGCTATTTCTTCACACCCTCCTGTGACTGCTCATCATGATGAGTGTGAAGATGTTGATGAGGCTCTTACTTCCCCGAGGGGGAATCCTTCTGAAATTATTGGTGATGTTCATCCTCCCCAGAAGGATTCTACCGAGTTTGTGATTTCTCGGGAGGGCAGTGTTGATAACATTCCCCTTTTTGTGGCATCTCCCGACTCCTTTTCCATTGATTATATTGTGAGTATCCTTCTTTAATCAACATATGATTTGTCTTGAATTTCCTTTCTATCTTTGTTTTTAATATATTGTGCTTTGACATTTTGTTTTTCAGAGCGAGAAAATGAAAGACTTGCATTTGCCTGTTGAGGCACTCGCCTTATTTGATGCTCTCCATCCGGATGTTTCCCACTCGCTATATAGTGACCTTGGTTATCCTCCAACTGACCAAGGTTTTGAGGAATCCTCAGCCATACAGCATCTTTCTACTCCTCCACCCCTTGACTCGACAAATTTAATGGTGGCTTCTAAAGTAGCTGCTACCAGAGCTTCCTTCAATCCAAATGGGGATCTTATTTCTTGGAGGGGTTTCCAGATATCATCTTCTAGTCAGGAAAGTCTGGAGCGTCTCCTAGCTCTGTTCCCGCAGATACTTGACCGGTTAATTATTAAGGAGACTTCCACCCAAACCTTCTTCCTAAATCAGCTCATAGGCCTTATTCGTGGATTGCACACTCTTTCTTTATACTCCTTGCGAGTCGAGGACTTGAAGAAGTTTAGCGATAAAGTAGACGACCTTACAGCCATAGGTGTTGACATGTCTCTGTTTCGTGATAGATTGACTTTCTCAAGTCAAGTTTTGATCTTGTTTCATTACGTTCGGAGGTTGCTGTACGTAAATGTGAAGATGAATCTTTTTTAGTGCAGCTTTCTAAGCTTGACGAAGCTGCCAACCAACTGAAGATCAAAACTCAGGATTTAGAGGGCCAACTTCGGGAGGTAGAGTGCCAGCGACGGGACTTAGAGTCAACTACCCGATAGGTTAGGGAACTGAAAGCTGCAAATCTTAAGATTCGAGATGCTGTCGTTGCTGACTTAGAAGCTTTAGTTGTGCCTCCACTTCATTTTGATATGTCTTGGCCTTTAGATCATAACTTGTTGTAGTAGTTTTTTTTCGATTTCCTGTTTCAAAAACTCATTTAGACATATTTCATTTTATTAAAATGTAGTTTCTTTAACCATGTTGATTGCTTTTAATTTGAATAATTCCTTAAAACTCAATATTTATCATTGAATCTCAAGTTATTCAAATTAATATTCCAAGACAACAATAAGTATTTGTAAGACCCCAACTTATTATTAATGAAATTTAATTTTCTCTATTATTATTTTGAAATAGTAAGGGTTGATGTGATTAATGTGGATAGTTAGGGGTAAAATACGCAAATATTTCAAAATAAGCAAGTGGTTATAAAATATTCATTGTTGTCGGGGAATATTCGTTTGGTCGTGGAATATTAAATCGCTTGTAGAGAATATTCATGACGACACCAACCCATAATGTGGGCCCCATAACTGAAAAAGCGATTGGATGAAGAAAAGCGACAAATATAAGTTAGTTAAAAATAACGGCGTAGTTGTTACCAATTAATCTTGTTAAAATACTAAATTGGTTAAAATACAAGATACTTTGCAGTATTGCACCAATTATTGATTCTTACATAAGAAGGCACTACTCAATAATGGTTATGTAATTATTTATTCATTATTTTATTTTATTGATTCAATAATTGCTTCGTTGATATTTTATATTCTTTGTTGTTTCAATAATTGTCATTACACAATATTTTTCATTATCGAAGCAATAATTCATATTATCGAATAATATTATTAGATAACATTATTGGCAATGTCTAGAAAGTTCGCATCAAGGAGAGGTTTGGTCACCTAATTGCTGGCAGATGAGGAGAAATTCTTATTGGAAAGCCCCTCTTCCTGAGGAGCACTGGTTGTCAATATTGTGATTACGTAATATTATTTGTGAATAATTAATTATTGATTCATATGATGAGGAAAATATTGATTTTATGTGGATATAGATGGAGAAAAATTTTAATGTGACAATTGTTGAAAATTGAAATTTTATCTTTTTCTGATAAGATAATGTATTATTATATTTTAATAATATAATAATGGTGATATTTTTACAATGAATGTGGGATATATGAGTATACGAGGAGGAAGAGTATTTTTGTTGCAATAAATATTTAAAACATGTTAAACATGTCGGTGGACCCCATTTATTGACTGAAATTTGATTATAGCCTGTAAAATCGTCCGTTTGTGTATTTGGCCAATTTCAGTTTGGAATTTGGAAAAACTTTCTTCTGCAAAGTTGTAGAGAATTGAATTTTCTATAAAAACTCGCAAG
Organism: Panax quinquefolius; assembly: GCA_020205615.1. Taxonomy (NCBI): domain Eukaryota; kingdom Viridiplantae; phylum Streptophyta; class Magnoliopsida; order Apiales; family Araliaceae; genus Panax; species Panax quinquefolius. The sequence goes on from CM035156.1 coordinate 5,529,197, forward strand.
ATTTGAATTTTCTGATAAAAGGGCTATTTATTATGAATTATTGATGTTCTAAAATACCTGAATAATTGATTTTTGGAAGTTTTAATTATTTTAAATAATAAAAACGTTTTTGATTTGTTTGGTAGACTTATTTGTTGTCAAGCATGGCTGAATTCAGATCATAGATTGTGTGCGAGGAATTTATATATAATATATTAATATTATATTAAATTTTCGCTTTTGTGTTCTAAAGAATTTCCTATAAATAGGTGCTTAGGTTAGAATTGAAAATCACACCGTAAACTCAAGTTTTTCTCTCTATATTATTAAGCGTATTCTTGTGAGTATTTTGAGTATAATTTGAGTATTCTTTATTAAGATTGCAAGTTCAAGTCATAGCTTTATATCCAGGTTTTTAATTGTAAGATCTTGATCTTTCGAGGTAAGGGATATTTTTTTTCGTAATGATATTATTTCTTCAATATCATTATGTTAAAATATTGATCTGAAGTTTTTATCAAATTTGGAACTTTTGGTGTCTGAGTTACTTATTCACGATACTCTGACTATTCACGTATACGACACATTATTCACGAATCATTTAAGACTATTCATCGAAAAATGAAAATTTTTCTTTTCGTCTAAAATATCTATTCGGATACTAGCTTTGATTGTATCCATGTTTTGATCATTCTTGAATTTTACACCACTGCGATTATTTTTGAGGTATTTTTGGGCGTGAATAAAACAAAGTCTGAATCCTTAATCCTTAATCCTTAATCCTTAATCCTTGTCATTTTGTTTCACTTTGGATTCGTTTCTTTAAAATATTTTTCATCATCTTGAGGTCTTAAATGATGATATTATGGAATATCTTTGGCTCGTAGTGCAAAGATGAATGATTTCTCGAAGAATATCTTTGGTCCGTAGTGCAAAGATGAGCAGGTGTTTAGATGAATATGATTAATGATGAATATCTTTGGCACAGTAGTGCAAAGATGAATATGTGATTCCGGATATATATTGATTAATGTTACGAGGATAAAAGATAGAGCGATGAACTTTTAAATTCATACATGGAAGATAGTAGTTTGCATTCTCTACTTAACTCTTCTAATGAATTATTATTTCACTGCGAATATTGATTTAAAATTTGTTGTCTATTGTATTCTATTAGATTTTTCCTGTTGAAGACTAACGGTAATTTGTTGAATATTATCTTAGTCATAATATTCTTTCTTGAGCTAGTTGAGCTCACCCTTTTCCTTTTGTTCCATTTTTTATCGGGAGGCGAGAATATAAGCGAGTGCAGCCTGGGGTATGGAATGAAGGTTCTAGAGAGAGTTGTTTAGTAGTCCTCACCATTTTTGTAAAATAATGTATCAATAAATGTGATGAGGATTTATTTGAGTATAGATATTGTCTAGAAGATAATATTTGTATTTAAACTCACAGTTTTACTGTTGTAATAATAAAGTTGTAGTTATTTCTGTACCATGTATTGACAACTCAGAATGGGTGATGTATACCTATTTTGGGGGCGTCACAGTATTATAAGCAAGTAAACATGAAACATGAATTTTATCAAAAACATGTATATATATATATATTTCACAAACCAACACTTGACTTCTTTTTTTTTTTTAAGAAATTTAAAAAAAACATTCAAGTATAAGTGAAAGTTTGTCAATTTATTGATAATCAAATTGCTTTTAACGAAAAGCATAACTTTTCATTAGTAAATCTTGCTTTTGTCGAAGAAAACATAACGTTTTCCACTTTTAGAGGTAAAGTGTAACTTTCTTGCTTTTGTCGAATAAAGCATAACGTTCGCCACTTTTAAAGATAAAGTGTAATTTTCGGGGTTGAGGGCTTATACTCAGGTGCCTCAATCACTTTTGATGTTTGAAACTGTAACTCTCAAGGGCTGTTAATCAGGTGCCTCGATCACTTTTGAAGTTTGAAAGTGTAACTTCCGAGAGCTGTACTTAGTCAGGTGCCTCGATCACTTTTGAAGTTGAAAGTGTAACTTCTGATGGCTGTACTTAGTCAGGTGCCTCGATTACTTTTGAAGTTGAAAGTATAACTTTTTGTGATGCTCTTCTCATGTGTAATATTTCTTTACCCACTTCAAGTTCAATGGGCCTGAGACAGCATCTGATCCCACACGAGATATCTTGCAATACCCGCTTTCGGAGATCTCTCGTACCCTATAAGGGACTTCCCATTTGGGTAAAATTTGGTGGTTGGGGTCCCCCTCATGACTTGAGTTGCTGTTTTGAATACCAGGTCCCCACCAGAATTCGTCGTGGTACCACCGCGGTATTGTATTGTCGTCGCAGTCTTTCATGGTACCGTTCAAACTTTTCTTTAGCTTTATCTCGGAAGTCAACTAAGGCTTCCAGGGCTGCTGGTCGGTTTTCTTCTTCGACCAAGCTTCGAAGTCTCATTCGAGCCGAAGGTATTTCTATTTCAGCGGGCAAGATAGCTTCTTCACCATAAACCAAAGCATATGGGGTCTCGCCTGTAGGCTTCCTTTTTAAAGTTCGATATGCCCATAACGCTATTGGTACTTGTTCTGCCCATGTCTTCGGATGATCGTCTAGGGTTTTTGATAAATTTTTTATCAAGGTTTTGTTTGTAGCCTCTGTTTGTCCGTTGCCTTTCGGGTAGTAGGGTGATGATTTGTAATGTTTCACCCTATATCTTTCCATCAGATTTTTGACGTCCCTATTGATGAAAGGAGTTTCATTATCCGACAAAATGATCTTCGGGATCCCGAAACGGCAAATGATGTGCTCCTTGATAAAATTGGCCACTGCTGGTCCCGTGGCCTTCTTCAAAGGTATTGCTTCCACCCACTTTGTGTACATCTCGGTGGCAGTTAAAATCCATATGTTACCCTTGGAATTAGGGTGAACAGGACCTATAAGATCCATTCCCCATGTATGAAAGGGCCATGGTGTTGCCAAGGTTCGCAAATCCACGGTGGGAGCATGGATCAAGTTTGCATGTATTTGACAAATGTGGCACTTTTTAACAAATTCTAGACAATCTCCCTCCATCTTTGGCCAGTAGTAACCATGATCGATAAGTTATTTGTACAACTTGACTCCACCTTGGTGTTCATCCTTGTGCATTTGGTAAACCAAATCTTTGGCTTCACCTAGTTCCAGACACCGTAGGGGCTTGCCATTAAATCCCCTTCTAAACAATTCTCCATTCTGCGAGAAGAAACTTTGTGACTTCCTCTTGATTATAATTATGTCCTTCTTTTCGGTCGGAAGAGTCCCGCTTTGCAAAAACTCCACATAAGGGATTCGCCAATCCATTATGTCTTCAATGAAGGTGCATTCATCCTCCCCATGGTATTCTTGGCATGAAACACATTGGCGTTGTAGGGCATCTGCCTCCTTCTTCATTTCAGGCCAATAATACCCTTGACAGCAGCCTCACGATATCTGTTTATGTCTCCAATCGCAGATTCTCGTCATGCACTTGTTGCAAGACTCTATCTGCTTCATGCCTCCCTAAGCATCTAAATGACACAAATGCTTCTTTGTGATACAAGACACCTTTGATGATGTTGTACTTCTGTAACTTCACGGTAGGTATTCTTCCCTCCTTTGTTTGTAATTGATGGGAGATGTCGTATCGTCAATCATCTATCATGTCTTTGGGGAACAAATTTAGCACTGTAGTTGGGAGGGTTCTCTTCATTACCTTTACATCCAAATCCTCACTGTAAGACCCCGGCTTTTATAAATAAAGATGAATTTTCTATAAATATTATTTTTGAATATTATGGAATAAATTTGATATAATGTTATAGTTGTGGGTAATATTTATAAATTTAGCAAAGTATGCAAGTGGTTATATTATTCGATTGGTGGGGAATATTCAGGTTTAGCGGGGAATATTAAGTATAACTACTCAATCATTGGTGGACCTAATAATGTAATTGTTGTCGGATCGAGAAAAGCGACAAAAATATTTTATTGAAATAACGGCGGAAGTTTTCACTGGTTGATCTTTGTTGAACTACTCGGTAGTAAAAGTATAAAGAATACGTGTGGTTGCATAGTAAGCGCTACGGTATTGATTATTGATGCTTATGTGAGAAGTCACTCGGTTTGATTCCATTATTGTCGATTAATAATATGAATTATTATAGCGATAATGACGTTTTGTTTTATTCGTATTATTAACGTAATAAAAGCGAAACATCTTTTTTATATAAAAGCGAGAATACTTTATTAAAGTTATTCTATAAATAAAATATATTATATTTTATTATGCATAGTGTTGCATAGTATTTTTGCATAGTGTTTTGCATAGTAAAATGTTTTTATATAAATAGAATATATTATATTTTATTTAAAAAATTTGCTTTAAATATGGACCGTCCGATAAAAGTAAATCAATCGGACCGATTCATGGATTAATTACTATGCATTCTATTTTCCTATAAATAGAAGCTCATTCCTTCATTATTTTTTTTTTACTTAATTCTTTGAAACTCTGTAGAGAGAAGAAGAAAAGTATTCGCTACTTCACTTTGCCAATATTCGGTTCTTTAAGGTAGGGAATATTATTTGTTGTACTCGTAAAGGGTGTTATTCTTTCTTATTCATGAAGAGAAGCTGTTGTTATTCCAAAGTGCTTATTATTACATTGGAATAACTTTGATATCGTGGTTTACCCATACTTGGTGACATTCTTCTATTATTACATTGGAACATCACATGCATGTGTTTTTACAGGACCGGTTAAAATCTTTATTATTATTCTGTTGGAACATCACTGTCGTGTGTTTTTACAGGACTGGTTAAAATCTTTATTATTACATTGGAACATCACATGCGTGTGTTTTACAGGGACTGTTAAATCTTTATCATTACATTGGAATATCCTATATCGTGTGTTTTACACCGGATCGGTTCCATCTTTATTATTCTGTTGGAACATCACTGCCGGTGTGAATTTCACCGACTTTGGTTTCGTTATTATTATTACATTGGAATAACTTTTATACATCTGAAATCTTGCATGCGTGGTGATTTCTTTTGTTATTCCATTCTTTATTATACCCGGTTGGTTAAAACTTTGACTTTATACTCCATGAAATTAGTAGAATATCCTTGATATTTGCGTTTCATCCAAAGATATCTTTTCATGGAAATATTCTTCTAATCATTCTTGAATTTTACTCTACAAAAAAAAGATATCATGTTGACAATTTGAGCGTTAATAATTCTGGATAAAATAATTCTTGAACTTGTTTTATTGAATTCTTATATCATTGTCATCATCCTTATGTTTATATTTTTTTAAAGTCATCTACGTGCTTTTGTAGTGCATAGATGGACTTGGTATGATTATGACGAGAGACTATTCGATTGTAATCATGACCGTAATGTTACAAATGATGTGGTAAAAATCCTCGATTGGTAGTAGTGCATTGATGGACAGTTGTTGGCATGATCATGACCATTAATGAATACACAACTATTCTTGGCATGTAGTGCGTGAATAATTGTGGTCGTGATCTAAAGAATATCCTTGGTAGTAGTGCGGAGGGGTGATTCGATGATGTGGATTATTTATTAAAGTGAGTCTAAATATACGATGATGAAAAACCTTTTAAATCATAAAAGATAGTAGATTTTATTTTCTACTTGACTCTTTTAATGGATTGCTTGTTCATTGCAGTTAAACTTGATGTTTATTATATTTTATCGGTTTAACTTTGTTGAAGGCTAATGATAATTTATTACGCATTATCTTAGTCATAATATTTTTCTTTGGGCTAGTTGAGCTCACCCTTTCTTTCTTTGTTCTCTTGAGGAAATGAGAACATAGCTAGAACGAGTCGGGGAACGGAGTAATGGTCCAGAGGATAGCATTAGTAGTCCTCACTATTCTATGAAATAGTGTGATAATAATTGTAATGAGGACTCCTTTTGAGTTTGTATAATATCTAGTAGATAATATTTGTATTCAAACTCACGATTTATGTCAGTATTATTATATGCAGCAGTTATATTAGTAAGTTGTATTTAAATTACGTACCATGTATCGATTTACCCAAGATGGGTGATGTATACCTAATTTTGGGGGCGTCACGGTTGGTATCGAGCTTAGGGATATGATCCACTGGCTAAGATGTGAGAATAGTACTAGGAGGGAGAGGCAGGGGAATACCTTCATTTAGTATGACCTACCTAAGTTTATGTTCTATTTTATTGGTCGGTCCGAATATAGGGATAATTTGTTACATGTCAATTAACCTTTTGTTTTGTGGCGATGATCTGAAAATGACATCGAGAATGTTGAGAATAAGATGGAGCACAAAGCGATCGTTGATTCGCCACATATCAATAATCGAGGATAATGTGCATCAAGAAAGCGACAATCCTCACGCAAACAATAACACTTGACAAATGATGAATGATCAAATGTTCAAAGGCTTTATGCAATTTATAATAATGAATGAGAACGACTCTGTCCAAAAGCGTAGGTGGAAACACGGAAATCTCTAAGGTCACCGCTAAACAATTCAAGGCTGGGACCACCGGAGTTTAAGGGAGAGCAAAAGCACTTACGGCGGAAGCATGGATCATGATTACAAGATATTTGATGTCTTGGGATGCTCCGAGGAGCAAAAGGTTCCCTTCACGCCTTTATGTTCTTGCGGAGAGGTGATTCTTGGTGGGAATCGGTAAAAGCGTACTCAACTTCTTTGTCTTGAAGATATCTTGGGAGAAGTTCGGGAGTCGTTTCAGCGACAAATACTTTCACGAAAGTATTCGCCACATGAAGGAGGTGGAGTTTATCAAGTTGGAACAAAACAATATGACCGTATCGCAATCTGAGGCAAAATTTTTGAAAGTTATCACGATTTCGTCCCCACTTGGTGGATAATGAAGAAAGAATGGCGTGAATGTTTTTAAGAGGTTTGAAGTCGGAGATATCGTCGACATCTTATTTCTCATAAAGCGTGTGTTTGTATTCGAGATGTTGTAAATAGGGCTCGATTAGTGGAACGCGATAACGAGTCAACGCAACTAAAAAAAGAAGCGGTAAGCAAAATTATAATACCGGCGAGTAGTAGTCATCGAAGCGGTGACAACAAGCGTGGAGGAATCAACGGGCGGATATGGTAACCACCGGTGGTAATCGAGGCCAAAACAATAAGAATGGACATTTCAAGAAAGCGGAGATTCAACAATGATGGAAAAGGCGTCGATGCAGAACCCGTTGTTATGGAAGGAGAAAGACCACCTATCATATGCTTCAAATGCGGAGGAGAGGGACACATCGATCAGCTGCTGCATGCATGCGAGTCAAAACATGTTATAATTGTGGAAGAAGGTCACTTAGCTCGATTTTGTCGCCATCAAGACAAATTCAACTAGGATGGAGGCACCAAAGTAGTCCGAGAAAAGTCAAAACCCGGTAGTCTGAGGAGGCGTTTGTTGTGACCTCCCGGAGAGCAAGGAACCCGAATGAGGTCATCACGGGTAAGCTTATCATAAACTCTAATGAAGTCTATACTTTATTTGATACCGGTTCTACCCATTCTTTTATTTCTCCTACTTGCGCTCATTGATTAAATTTGACTCTGGAGAAATTAGAATTTGACTTATCTGTGGAAACTCCGTTGGGAGAAACCTTCATTACATCCACTGTTAATAAGTCTTGTTTGGTTCAAATCGGTACCCTCACATTACCTGTCGATCTTATTTCATTAAAAATACTTGCATTTGACGTGATTCTAGGGATTGATTGGTTAACTACTTATCATGCAAAAATTGATTATTTTCGTAAGGTTGTTAGCTTTCATATTCCTAATCAACCTATTATGCGAATTCAAACGACCAAACCATTAAAATCAATCACGGTCATCTCAAGCCATAAAGCTATTCGTTTATTGAAAAATGGATGTCAAGCTTTCTTTGCTCATATCACTGATTTAAACAAAAATACGTCGAGTTTTGAGCGATATTTCTATTGTTAATAAATTTCCCGACGTATTCAGAAGAACTTCTGGCCTACCCCATAGCGTGAAATTGAATTTTGTATCGACGCTTGACCGAACCCGCAGACAAAACCTATTTCCAAAGCCCCATATCGAATGGCTCTATTGAACTTCGTGGAGTTAAAGACCCAACTACTGAGGAATTGTTAGACATTGGCTTTATTCGTCCTAATACTTCTCCTTGGGGTGCTCACATTCTATTCGTGAAGAAGAAAGAGGCGGGAGTATGCGACTTTTGTATTCATTATCGGGAGTTGAATCATGTCACCATCAAAAATAGGTATCCATTTACCGCGTATTGATGACTGTTTGACGATTCTAAGGAGCCAAATTCTTTTCAAAGATTGATCTTCGTTTAGGATATCACCAATTGAAGATTAGAGCCACGACATTCCAAAAGCGGCTTTCGAGAACTTCGATGCGGGCATTATGAATTCTAGTCATGTCCTTTGGATTGACTAATGCTCCGCCGCCTTCATGGATATGATGAACCGAGTATTCAAGGAATATTTAGATCACTTTGTGGTCGTCTTTATTGATGACATCCTTATTTATTCCAAAAGCCGTGAAGATCATGAAAGCAACACTTGAGGTCGACACTCCAAAAGCTTCGTGAATATAAGCTTTATGCAAGTTAAAGAAATACGAGTTACGGCTTGAAGAAGTAGCATTCCTTGGGCACGTGGTATCAAGTCATGGAATATCTGTTGACCCAAAGAAATATTGAAGCTATTCAAAGGTGGGAACAACCTAAATCGGTGGATAGAAATCGTAGCTTTCTCGGTTTATTTGGTTATTATCGGAGATTCGTGGAAGGATTTTTCGAATCATTTACTCCATTGATTTCGGTGACTCGAAAAGATACTGAAAGTTCGGTTGGAGCGAAGAATGTGAGAAGAGTTTTCAAGAACTCAAGAGGAGACTTATTTCAAAGACTGTTACGACAATACCATCGGCTCGGAGGATTTGTCATCTACGGTGATCTTGCAAAAGGTTGGGATGTGTTCTTATGCAACATGGAAAAGTTATAGCTTTATGCCTCGTGACAACTCAAAGAATATGAGAGGAATTATCCTACTCATGATGCAGGTTAGCAATTTATTATCTTTGCACTTAAAATTTGGAGGCATTACTTGTATGGGGAGAAAGTGGAAATCTTTACGGATCATAAAAGCCTCAAATATTTCTTCTCAAAAGGAACTCAACATGCGACAACGACGTTGGCTTGAATCATTGAAAGATTATGATCATACCATCAATACCATCCCGAAAAGCGAGCGTGGTAGTGGCGCATTGAGTAGAAGATCATATACAAATCACGAGTGCATTATTGTCAACACAAAGGCCCATTTTGTGTGACTTGCAAAGGATGGAGATAGAGTTAAAGACTCTGGGGACGCATGTGATGATAGCAAATATACTGAGTAGAGGCCGACTTTAATCGATAAAGTTAAAGGTGCTCAAAGCTCTGGACACGGAGGCGATGCGTATGAGGAAGAAAGTGCGAGAAGGTGCTTATCTTAGGAAGCAAGAATCGATGAAGAAGGAATACTTGAGTCAACTCCGGACTTTGTGTTCTAACGACCACGATTTAAAGTATAATATCATGATGGAGGCGTACAACACACCATATGCAATCCATCACAGGAGTACCAAAATGTATCATGATATTCGTCATACATTTTGGTGGAGCAATATGAAGAGAGATAGCCTTTGTTTATCTCAAGGTGTCAACTTGTCAACGCGAGTTAAAGCGGAGCATCAAGTACCAAAAGGTCCATTGCAACCACTTGAAATTCCAGAATGGAAGTGGGAGCACATTACCATGGATTTCGTTCTCGGTCTTCCTAAGGTTTCTTAAGGCATTGATGCGATTTGGGTCATTGTTGATAGATTGACCAAGTCCGCTCATTTCTTACCGATCTGAGAAACTTATACACTGAACGTCTTGCTGTCATGTACATAAACAAGATTGTAAGGCGCATGGTATGCGCCGGTATCCATAGTTTCGATCGAGACCCAAGATTCACTTCACGATTTTGGGTTAGTTTGCAAAAAGCTATGGGCACAAACTTACGATTTAGCTTCGGCATATCATCCTTAGGCAGACGGACGATGGAGAGGACTATTCAAACTCTTGAAGATCTATTAAGACTCTGTGTCCTTGATTTCAAGGGAGTTGGGACAAGTTCTTACCATTGGTGGAGTTTTCCTACAACAACGAGTTATCAAGCAAGTATTGGCATGGCTCCATTCGAAGCGTTATATGGAAGAAAGTGTCGTTCTCAAAGATCTTTGGGATGAGGTGGGTGAAAGCAACGTTGTTGGGGGATTGGAGTTGATACGCATGACTACGGAAAAGATTCAAACGATCCGACAATGTATAAAAACCTCACAAAATCGATAAAGAGTTATCTTGATCTTCATCGAAAGGACGTGGAATTCGATATAGGAGATCATGTGTTGTTAAGAGTTGCTCCATGGAAAGGAGTTACAAGATTTGGAAAGAGAGGAAAACTTAATCCTCGATTCATCGGTCCATTTTAATCCTCGATCGAGTAGGGCGTGGCCTATAGACTCGACTTTCTGGCCAAAATATGTCTCGTGTTCATAACGTTTTTTCACATATCCATATTACGTAAATATGTGAAAGACCCGAACCATATTATTGAGTTAGAGCCAGGACGAAATAGCGGAAGATTTGACGTATGAAGAGGTTCTGTTCAAATTTTGGATAAGAAGGAACATATTCTACGTTCCAAGGTTATACCTCAAGTCAAAGTTTTGTGGAGGAACCACGATATTGAGGAAATGACTTGGGAGTTAGAATCACGAAATGAAATCAAGGTATCCTTACCTCTCGACATACCAGTGCGTACCCCTAATTTCGAGGGAAATTTCATAAGAATGGGAGGTTGTAAGACTGACTTTTATAAATAAAGATGAATTTTCTATAAATATTATTTTTGAATATTATGGAATAAATTTGATATAATGTTATAGTTGTAGGTAATATTTATAAATTTTGCAAAGTATGCAAGTGGTTATATTATTCGATTGGTCGGGAAATATTGGTTTAGCGAGGAATATTATTAATGCAACTACTCAATCATTGGTGGACCCCATTAATGTAATTGTTGTCGGATTGAAAAGCGACAAAAATATTTTATTGAAATAACGGCGGAAGTTTTCTGGTTGATCATTTGTTGAACTACTTCGGTAGTAAAAAATGCGATGTCGTGTGGTTGCGTAGTAGCGCACGGTATTGATTAATTATTGATGCTTATGTGAGAAGTCACTTTCGGTTTGATTCCATTATTGTCGATTAATAATATGAATTATTATAGCGATAATGACGTTTTGTTTTATTAGTATTATTAACGTAATAAAATGTAAGCGAAACATCTTTATATAAAAGCGAGAATACTTTATTAAAGTTATTTTATAAATAAAATATATTATATTTTATTATGCATAGTGTTGCATAGTGTTTTTTGCGTAGTGTTTTGCATAGTATTTGCATAGTAAAATGTTTTTATATAAATAGAATATATTATATTTTATTTAAAAAATTTGCTTTAAATATGGACCGTCAGATTAAAGTAAATCAATACGGGACCGATTCATGGATTAATTACTTATGCATTCTATTTTCCTATAAATAGAAGCTCATTCCTTCATAATTTTCTTACTTAATTCACTTTGAAACTCTAGAGAGAGAAAGAAGAAAAGTATTCTGCTACTTCACTTTGCCAATATTGGTTCTTTTAAGGTAGGGAATATTATTTGTTGTACTCGTAAAGGGTGTTATATTTTTCTTATTCATGAAGAGAAGCTGTTGTTATTCCAGTGCTTATTATTACATTGGAATAACTTTGTATACGTGGTTTACCCTATACTTGGTGACATTCTTCTATTATACATTGGAACATCACATGCATGTGTTTTACAGGACTGGTTAAAATCTTTATTATTATTACATTGGAACATCACATGCGTAGTGTGTTTTACAATGGGACACGGTTAAAATCTTTTTATATTGTTGGAACACCATGCATGTGTTTTACAGGACTGGTTAAAATCTTTATCATTCTGTTGGAATATCCTATCTCATGTGTGTTTTACACCGGATCCAGTTCCATCTTTATTATTCTGTTGGAACATCCGTCGGTGTGAATTTCACGACTGGTTCCGTTATTATTATTACATGTTGGAATAACTTGCATACATCTGCAATCCGCATGCGTGGTGATTTCTTTTGTTATTCCATTCTTTATTATACCCGGTTGGTTAAAACTTTGACTTCTATACTCCATGAAATTAGTAGAATATCCTTGATATTTGCGTTTCATCCGAGATCTTTTCATGGAAATATTCTTACGATCATTCTTGAATTTTACTCTACAAAAAAAGATATCTTGTTGACAATTTGAGCGTTAATAATTTCCCGGATAAAATAATTCTTGAACTTGTTTTATTGAATTCTTATATCATTGTCATCATCCTCATGTTTATATTTTTTTTAAAGTCATACGTGGCTGTAGTGCGTAGATGGACTTGGTATGATTATGACCCAGAGACTATTCGATTGTAATCATGGCCAGTAATGTTACAAATGATGTGGTAAAAATCCTCGATGGTAGTAGTGCATTGATGGATGATTGTTGGCATGATCATGACCATTAATGAATACACAACTATTCTCGGCGTAGTGCATGAATAATTGTGGTCGTGATACTTAAAGAATATCCTTGGTAGTAGTGCGGGGTGATTCGATGATGTGGATTATTTATTAAAAGTGAGTCTCAAATTTATATAAATGATGAAAAACCTTTTAAATCATAAAAGATAGTAGATTTTATTTTCTACTTGACTCTTTTAATGGATTGCTTGTTCAATTATGCAGTTAAACTTGATGTTTATTATATTTTATCGGTTTAACACTTTGTTGAAGGCTAATGATAATTTATTCGCATTATCTTAGTCATAATATTTCTTCTTGGGCTAGTTGAGCTCACCTTTTTCTTTCACATTCTCTCTGTGAAATGAGAACATAATTTGGGGACGAGTCGAGGGAGCGAGTAATGGTCCAGAGGATAGCATTAGTAGTCCTCACTATTTACATGAAATAGTGTGATAATAATTGTAATGAGGACTCCTTTTGAGTTTGTATAATATCTAGTAGATAATATTTGTATTCAAACTCACGGTTTATGTCGTATTGTACCACGATAGTTATATTAGTAAGTTGTATTTAAATTTTGTACCATGTATATCGACTACCCAAGATGGGTGATGTATACCTAATTTTGGGGCGCCACACTCACCTTGGACATAGATCGGAGACGCCATCGCTTTGTTCTTTAGTGCATCGAGGTTGTTTATTACATCCTCTTGCACATATTCAATCACCACCTTGAAAGCTTCCATCACCTTTTGTGCTTCTGATTCGATATGGCTCCAAGATAGGTTCCTTCATTCCGAATTGGCCTCTTATCATTGCTTATTTATGAGGTTTGAATCTCCCTTTACTTTCGGATGTTTGGCTCCCGATTCTTGAGCCAGCCAACAATCCTAGTATGAACGCCTCATATTCTCGCTTCATTGTTTGTGCGAAAGCGGAAATCCAATTTGTATGACAAGGCCACTTCATTTTCTTCTTTAGTGGTCAACACCACTCCTGCTCCACCTTTACCTTCTGCAGATGATCCATCGAAAGCCAAACTCCACCATTCTAGGTCCTCATTCATCAACTCAATTGATTCTACATCTTCACCCGGAAGATCCTCAGAATGGGTTCATATTCTCCATTTGGAAATTGAGCCAGCAGGTCTGCCAAGGCTTGACATCGGATCGCCTTCGGTGTTACACACTTGATGTCGTACTCTGAAAGAATCATCATCCATCTGGCAGGTCTTCCTACTAATGTTGGCTTAGTTAATAAGTATCTGATTGGATCAGTTTTTGTTGCAAGCTTTACTTCGTGTGCTAAAAAATATTGCCGCATTTTCTGCGCAATGAATACCAATGCTAGGCAATGCCTCTCCACCTGTGAATACCATGTTTCCAGTCCTCGGATTATCCGGCTAATATAATATACAGGTTTCTCTTCTCCATCCACCTCTTGCGTGATCAATCCACATATGGACTTCTTGGTAGATGTAATGTACAACTGCAACGGCATTCCTCTTTGTGGCACTACCATGGTTTGTGCTGAAGCCAAAATTCTTTTCACCTTCTCAAACGCCTGTTGTTGGTCTTGCCCCCAGTCCCATTGTGCCTTTCCTTTTAGCAATTTGCCAAAAGGTTACGTGACTTCACTTAATCTTTGGCATGAATCTTCTCATGTATGAAACTTTCCCTAGAAAGCTCTTCAACTGTTTCTGCGTTTTTGGTTGGGGCATCTCTGTGATTGCTTTCGCCTTGCTTGGGTCCACCTCTAAGCCTCTATTGTGCACCAAGAAGCCCAAGAATTTTCCAGCCGTCATCCCAAAGGCGCACTTCTTTGGATTCATCCTCAACTTATACCTTGACCTTGATTCGAACACTTTCCTCGAGTCCTCCATGAGTTATCGCCTTCTTGGATTTCAACTACTATGTCGTCTACGTATTCCTCCACTATATCATGAATCATGTCATGAATTATGGCATGCATTGCCCTTTGATAAGTTGCCCGCATTCTTCTGACCCGAATGGCATTACTACATAGTAGAAATTCCCCAAACGGCGAAGTGCTGAAAGGTTGTCGACTTTGCATCTTCTACGGACATCTTTATCGATTGTAACTTTCTACAAACCCGTCCATGAATGACATCATCTCATGATTAGCCGTTGCATCTACCAAAGTGTCTATGTTGGGTAATGGAGTACGTATCTTTTGGGCATGCCTTGTTCAAGTCTCTGAAATCCACACATATTCAGAGTTCATCCATTTGATTTCTTTACCGTCTGATCTTTGGATAGCCATATTGGATGTTGAATTGGCTTGATGAACCCTACTTCCAACAACTTCTTGATCTCTTCTTTTATTTGAGTTTTGACTTTGGTGCATAGTCATGAGGTGCTTACTTTACTGGCTTCATTCCCGGACTTATGTTTAGATTGTGCTCTACAAGATCTTTGTCCATTCCGGGCATCTCGTCGTAATTACAAGCAAAGACATCCCTATACTCTCGCAATAATTGTACAAGTTCTTCCTTCTGATTAGCATCCAGCTCCTTGTTGACATAAGTCGGTCTTGGCGTTCCTCCCTCTGTTGCCAAATCAACTTCCTCTAATTCATTTTGTTGAGGTTTTGGCCAATCCTCGAAGCATTCTGGAGCTGGTTCTACCTTCTGTTGTACAACTCCTCCTTCTTCATTATTGCTAAAGTGGGGGACACCTCCTGAGCCCTTGGGTTCACCTGCTTCCTTGGGCTCTTCTCCCTTGCACAGTCACAATCGAAACACCACCTTTCCGTCGGGTTTGACAACCCTCTCCCATTTTGTCTTCTGGCCATCCTCAGATTGTGCCATCGACAGCATTTATTATATTTCGGCATCTTGAGGTCTCATTGGCTTTTCTTTCCTCTCTTCCTTCTTTCTCTAAGTCTACTACCACTGGATTCTTGTTTTTGAAACATTCTCCATGTTCCGAGGTCTTCTTCTTCCCTTTTTCTGCAGGCACGAACTTATCTTCCTGCACTTCCTCCCAACTTGCTAGTTTTAGGGAATCAGGCCTTGCAATCTGGTTCTCCCCCTCCTCAACGACATCATCGAAGAAAGTTGCTTCGGTGATGTGTGCTTCCTCTGGTCCGAAGGGATTCTGAGTTGCCGGTACCTTCACTTCTCTCCCTTTCCAAATGGCTTTCAGGCACTGATGGAAGACTGAGGTTACCACACCGTAATCATTTTGCCAAGCCCTTCCTAGCAAGATATGATATGTTGCATCCACCTCTGCAACATGGAACATTACAGGCCCTCGAATCTTCCCAACATGCATGTCCACCTTGATGTGTCCCAGGGTTCTTGTGCTTTGGTTGGCGAATCCCGTAATGTTTGTTTATTCCTTCATAATCTTCTTCTCCGGCAGGCCTAACCGTTTGAACACGGTGTAGGGCATGATATTTACAGACGATCCATTGTCAATGAATGCCCTCCGTACCTCGATGCCGTTGATTACTGCTGTCACATACAATGGCCTGTTGTGCGGGTATCTTATCTCTCTATCAGCTTTAGAGAAAGATATCTTATTTTCTTCTTCCTCCATCGTCTTCACAAATCCTTTGCTTATGGCGCCATGTAAGTGTCCTGCGTCTCGGCAGCCTTGATAATTGCCCTGGTTGCCTCAATCCTTGCTTCCTTGGCGAATCCTATCTGATCAAAAAAAATTTTGAACTTGGCTCCCTTCATCAATGAGTCACCCATGAGCTGGATCACACCTCCTTTTCTTCCATCATCATCTCCACTTACGGGCTGTCTTTGTGAATAACAATGATGTTGACGCTTCCTTCCCTTGTGGTTTGGCAGCGGCTTGTCATGAACACTACTTTCCTTTCCAAGTTCAATCTCCCCATTTGCCAGCTTCTCATGGAATATCCTCCGCAGGCTATAACAGTCCATTGTTGAGTGTCCCACATATTGGTGGAATACACAGAAGTCTGGTCTTCTCTTCATTTCTTCCATCACTGCAAATCTAGGCATTGGGGGTTTCACCACCCCATGTTCAACCCATTGTTCATACAGACCCCTGAATGCTTTCTCACTACATGTGATGGCTTCTGGGACTGGCTTTCTTGCATATTTGCCTCCAGGCTTTCCTCTGCTTCGGTCAAAATTTTTCTCATGCTTCTCCCTCTTGCCCCCTTGTGGTTTTGGTCGAGAGTCGCCCAAAGCTTCTGATTCTTTGTCCTCTTGCCCTTCCATGTAACCGTCGCATGGTTAGTGGGCAATGTCATGATTCCTCCCAAGTCTTGTGCAAAAGATGAGAGGATCACGAAGGAATCACAAGCCTTGGTGATGAGGTGGGGCTTGAATTCATCTAAGGCACCATTGTTGCAAATGCTGACTAAGTTCTTTTCTTCAATCGGCTCTGTGCACTTCTGTGCCTGGGCCCTGAACCTGTCAACATAATCTGACAACTCCTCATTCGGTTTCTGCTTGAACCACATGAGCTCCACAATGGTTACCTGTTTCTGCACGTAGAAAAATTTCTTGAAAAATTATAATTTTAGGTCATCCCAATCATGGACTGACCCCTTTTCCAAATTGTAATACCAACTAAAGGCACTATCCATCAAAGTCTTGTTGAATTCCCGCATCAACAAGTTGTGGTTGTTCACTTCATCATATCCGAGCCACGGAGACATTGACTCTATAAACCTGGCAATATGTTCCCTAGTATTTCCTTTCTCCCCGTTGTATTTTGGAAATTGCGGGGGATGATCAATATACCCTGTTGGGTAAGGTTGCCTCCGAATATGTGCAGGGTAAGGAGGAGTAAAGTCCAACTCCGAGGGTCAAGATGTCTGTCTACGAAGTTGATTGATCACATCGATCATATCATCCTTCGTCACGTATTGGCTTGTAACGTGAATTCTCTGGGGTGTTGTGATATACTGCTGCATCGGTGGTGTGTATGGTAGAGATATTGGTTGATGCACACTTGCATCATGCACAACTGGCATTGGTGGCAGTTGTTGGCTTACTCGCTGGACATTGATTGGGATGGTTGGCCACTACTAGAAATTCGACATATAGCGACGAGATATAGCGACGGTCGACGCGGGCGTCATTTATAGAATATCTATAGCGACGGTCGACAAAGGAACCGTCGGTATAGGTTTTTTTAAAAGATAAAACCCTCCCACTTTCCCCAAATCGGTATCTTCACTTTCCACTTTTTTTTACACCGTCAATTTTTTTCCCCAAATCAATGACTAAGCAGTGCGGTAGTACTTAGGGTTTTAGTGCAAAATTGAACAAAGATTTTGAACTATTGAAGCTTAATCAAGGTATAGGATATGGGATGGTGAGGCGGTTGGTGTAGTGAAGCGGAGACCGAGATCGAATCGAGCGATTCTTGCTATATCACGGCGGTGCGTGGTGGAAGTAAAGACGAAGAGGAGCTCGAGAACAAGCGTCCCAATGGCGGTGTGCTTCACCGTGGCGTTTCTTTCTTAGGCCTCGCTATTGTTAATCAACTTCTAATACGTGGCTATTTTCGTCCAGGATCATCGTGGATAACGAAGGTGAGGAGTTTTTTTACTTGTGTTCTTTGGCTTTATTTTCATTTTGTTTGATTTATTTTTTTGGTTGGAGGAAAGGCATTAAAGGAAATCTTAAGATTCGCCAACAAATTGTTTGCATTTTTTTTTACATTAGGAATATTTGTTCATTTGTTCTTTGGGATTATGGTCTTATGCTAATTGAATGGAAATATCTATGGTTTTGTTGGACACATGTTAAATCTAAGGTATTGAAAATGTTGTATTCTTTGCATAACTACTTGCTATTTCATCATACATATACCAATTCGAGCTTTTATTTGGCGAGAACAAAATTTCATTGATCTTTAGTTCTTTTCAGGTTTTATATAGAATATATATGTGTGTATCTATATCTATATGTATATGTATATTTTTGTTCGTGAATTGTATGTTTGTAGGCCTTTTAAAATTTTATTTATTCATTCCCTTTCTTGCACTTCAGTGCGAGAGTTCGAGGTCTCTTGTTGTAGTGCGCCTTGGCATATAAGATATTTATGAGTCAATTATTCTGTTGATATATTAATTGACATTTGTTTCTCAATAAAAAACTAAATTGCTTTTACATGAATTTTTTATTTTGTTTGTAGGTTCCAAAAATTGAAACCATTTATTATAGGATAACCACGAAATAATAACATTTATTCATGTATACTATCCCATTCCATTTAAAAAATCTTAACTACGGAAGTTAAATGTCTATAATGCTTTGAATAGAAACACAGGATTTATAGCTAAAAAGCAGCATAAGAATTGCCTTCCCTTGAGGTTTGAGGTATCAAAAATTCAAAATCACTAAATTTGTTATGAGATATTTTTGTTGTCGATGGAGGTGGTTTTGCATTCTAATCTGGAAGTTTGGTATCTTTGATAATAAAAGGCATTTTCATTTAGAAGTTGCACGTATGTTGGATTTTGCATGTTACTTGGGGTATGAGGTAATTAAAATATCTTTTATTTTTATTGATTAACATCATTGTTGGTTGGTGAGAGGCTCGACTTGGTAGCAGTTTGTTTGAATCAGCTGGATCGAATTATATTGCAAATCTGTGCTAATTGCCTATTTAGTCATACTTGCAGCCTCTTGCTTGAATTATTTAAGAATTGGGTTCTAGTTATTCTTATTAATTTGCACTACTAGAAAATCAAGATATGGCGACGAGGTATAGCGACGGTCGGGGCAGAACCGTAGCAATAGATATATATAGCGGCCAGTCGACATCGTCGTGAGTCGGTATATAAGCTCTCTGAAGGTATTCTATTAGAGGGTCACAATATGGTAGTGTGGTAAAATCATGAAACCACGATTTAATTATATAATAATGTGTGTGTGGTAAATTTAGGGAGGGAGGGAGCAATTATATGAATATCTGAGTGGTGGGAAGGGGACTTGGCATAAATCTTACATATATACACCTTTTTTGTTTTGTTTGAGTGAACTGGGAGTTTGGTTGGCGCATAGATTTCTATACACAATATCATTCTGATGGTTGTTCAATTTGATTTAGGGACATAATATTATGGATAAGATGTGGATGGAATTACCAAGATATTCTAGAGAATATCTTGCGAGCATAGAGATATTTACGGACTTTGGTTTTGAAAAAAGTGGGCATGGTAGTAGCAGGAAGAATTCCTTGCCCATGTAAGAATTGTGTAAATGGTAGATGCAGATTCGAGCTCTTTATTCGTGAACATTTGATTTGTGATGGATTTATGTTTGGCTACGAATTGGGTGCATCGAGGGAAGATGTGATTGTCGGGGATGTGAGTAATGATGATGTTCACGAAGAACCATCACAATCAGAAGATGAGCATCGTATGCACGAGATGGTAAATGATATATTTAGGGATCACGGTGTAGATTCGTAAATTTGAAGCTTCAAAATACCAAAAGTACATGTCAGAGGCCAATCAACCTTTATATCCTGGATGTGAAAATGAGACAGTCCTTTCATTCGTTGTATGGCTTTTCAATCATAAAAATATGTGTTGTGAAATTACACGGCTTGTTTACACAAAAACAAGCATAGAGATAAAGATGTTTCACCCCAAAAAATTTCAAATCACTACTACTTGCATCATCAATAACAGTTGTTGGATTTATGTAATCATGTTATATTTTAGTTTTGTTTAGTTCATATATCTTGATTCTTTCTCTCTTTTAGGTTCTCGACCTAAGAGGAAGCGTGGACCAACGATGGGAGAAAAATTATGGTCAAATATCGATGCACCCAAGAAAGTAATTTATGATGCAAATGGTCAACTTTGTTGGGGAGAGGCCGATAAGTTAACCACTTTTCTCAAAGGTGTCTTGCTTCATGAATGGAGAATTTTTTTCCAATAAGTACTCAACATGGTCCAATATGACAGAGGCTAACATGACAAGGGCTTGGGATGAAATTCGGGTTATTAATCATACCATTTTATAGAATTTGACATTAAGCACATTGAAACAAACTAATATATGTGTAAATTTGTTTGTTGTAGAAGCGATTTACCACAGATCACCCCAATGCTAAGAGAAAAAAGCGATGACTATCATGAACAATAGGTGGAGAGATTGGAAGTCTAACTTAAAGAGTAATAATTTTGTGCACGGTGAGTAGTGCCAAATCGATAGCGAATACTATCAACAATGATCGAGTAAATCCTAATCAATGAAATTTGCGTTGGTTGATTATTGGCTAGCTGATGATCTTGTGAGGTTGTGTTTATTCTAATTTATGTATTATCAATTCTTACTTATTGTTATATATTATTATTAATTTATAAATACATACAATGCGAGGATATAGCAACAAAAATTGTGAAAATCGAAAAAAAAAATTGTTGGTAGGTCATACATTGGGCACTAAATCAATTCCAAAAAAAGAAGCGTGAATTGGTAATATTTGATGTTATTTCAATATTTTTATCGTTAATCATGTATTAGACTTTTATAAATAGAGTATTATTATTAATTATGAACTATTTTTGTTTTATTTGTAGTACCAAATAAATAAAAAGAGATTGGTCGGCAGAGATATGTATATACTGGTCCCCACACTCGAAGTGATAACTCAATTTTGGGGAGCATCCTCGAATGTGGTGCGTATTTATCAATCCTCAAACAATGGTTTTTTTTAACTCTTTATCCCCTGTATGTGTGTGTGAGTTTGTTTTAGAGCATTCATTTACATGAATTTAAACTGGCCTTTTGATTCTAAATACTGTGAGTTTATTTTCGATTATAAATGGACTTTTGGATCATGGGTATTTAAGTGAAGCATTAGATGTTTTGAGTAGGATAGTGGTTGAGTGTCCGACATGGGATGAAGTCACTTATATAACCATTTTTGGCCTTTTGTGCGCAGACTTAAAGATTCAAATCGGGTATGCAAGTTCATAACCACTTATTGAAGAAGCAATGTTGAGTTTGATTTGTATGTCACTAGTGCAATTATAGACATGTATGGGAAATGTGGCGATTTCATTTGCAAGAAGAGTTTTTGATGGGTTACATACTCGAAATGTTGTCTCATGGACAACAATCATGATCGCTTACTTGCAAAATGATTACTTTGAGGAAGCATTGAAACTATTCTTACACATGGAACTTGAGGATATTGTACTAATGACTACACCTTCGCTTTAAAATGTCCCTTAATTGTGAAAATCAATGTCCCTTAATTGTGAAAATCGGATCTAAAACTATTGGATTTCTTTGAAGGTTGAATGTTACATAGCCTTCTTCATCACATTTTAGTTGTCCCATTCACATCACTCACAACCTTAAATACTGGGGACAACTAGATGGAGGGATATTACATGGTCTCATTATATTTCTTCCGGAAAGAATAAACATCCAACCTCCATATAAATATATTGACCATAATTCTGCAGTTTCATGAAATGAAATTAATTCTTCATTATGTCTAAGATAGAAATGTGGGATTATTCACGATCATTGAGTTAATCACATGTGTATTAGAAGTGAAAGAATTCTAATCTTTCAATAGGATATCTCATACTTCATTTGTTTTAGTAAGCTGTAAATAATTATTGATCAATTCTTATACATTTCTTATACAGTCTTATGTTATTTTCATGGAGTTCATGACCTTGATTTTATGAAGCATCACCCTTGTAGAAAATATGTAGCTTGAGGAATACATGCCATGGTGAACTTTTACGGTGTTTTGAACTTTTCACTCATGGGTGGTAATTCTAAATACCGAAAAAAACCCTCAAATAACGAAGACATTTTGACTCTGAGGACGGGTTGTCGACATTGAAATTATAGTTGGTTATTATCTATATATATATATATATATACATATATTATAAAAGTGAGATACCCAGAGGGTATCTAACTAAATATACCCATTAGGGTTAATACATCAATATACAAATTATAGTTAAAAGTAATAAATGCGGCATTACGTTGGTGTCCAATAATAATATTAGTTTGTCGATGAAAAGCCGAGTCTTCATTTATTAAAATTGGTACCAAATGGATCCCATTTGTAGAGAGGTCTACGTTACCCAGTTAATATGATTTTCGGGACATAAACCCGACCACAAGTTTTCGTGAAGAAGATTTTCATGTTATTGTTTTTAAATGTTTACGGTAATATATTTATTTTAATATTAGGAAAGTTATCCTTCCATCGATCACAATCTTGCGATGATGAAAATCTTAAAAGCGAATCATGCTTTAGCTTTCTTGTTTATCCCGATGGCCCATTCTTTCCTTTATATAAATATTTTATGATGTTTTCCTCTTGAGAATCCTTGGAACTTGAGCAAGTAAAATTTGAAGGTGAGAGTCGTTAAATTGCTTGGTTTTGAGAGGTCGCATATATTATTTTCTTTCCGATAATGGGTTTGGATCATCTTTTTATTTTTTATTTTTTAAAAAGGTTCTTTATGAGAAACCTTATTTGCTTGTCGAGATATGCCTAATGACTTTTGCATCTCTAATAATAGGTAGTGATCATGTCAATGTGGAGATTATCATAATATGAGAAATTGCTAATGCGTCTTGCCCCTAAATTGTTGGGCTTTTTTAGATTCTTTGTTAATATCCGGTGAATTGTTAGGCAAACTTTAGTGACTTAGGGATCTATGTGAAGCTAATATTACTTATTCTACTAAAATTATAAATCATTTGTTGATGCTCCGGACTATTCTCATTGATTTGCAAGTATAAGAGAGTAAAACAAGGTCTCTGAAAGCGAGGATTACGATTATACCCAAACATTAGTTGGTGGTTCCTAGGGATTATGATGCTAATTTGGTGATAAACCAAGAAAATAGGAAAAGCATGACGGGATGTCGATTATGATGAGTACTCGTATGATAGCACATTTTGCGAAACCAAATCGTTATTATAAAGCTGCTTGGTTGTATTATACAAAGTTTGAATTTTGATCTGGAGATACACTTATTATAATGGAATATTTTTTCAATTTTTTTACACTTTGAAGGTGATTCGTGATTCGAGATACCTATGTACATTCACGAAGAACTCCTGTATCTTACAAGATCCTATTTGGAGACTTAATATATGATCTTAGTGTTACGTGGTTGCCATGTTCTTTCGTTTCAAAATTTAAAATACCGAGTTGATTAATATTGATCTTAAAGCGAAACCATGACAAGCTTTCAACTTGCATGTCCATCTTGTAAGGAGAAATCCTAGTAGTGTAGTGGCATTTATGTTATTTCTTTATGCTTTGCTAGCTTTTTAGATAGTGGTGCCTTCATGTGTAGCCCATATGCGTGGTTGTTAGGATAAGAATGAGGAAGGAGGATGTAATAGCTTCTAGTAGGTTCTATCTAGTAGTATAAATATGAGTATGGTACTATGGTTGTAATTTGGTTAATGTTAATTATGAATGAAAATTGAGAATATTATGATCCCTTATCCTTTCCTTCAACCTCAAGTTCTTACTTTTTACTTTATTCTTTCGTGACTCAACTCTATTTCTAAAATCTATTTCTTTCATTGGTTTGAATAATTGTAACCAATGAGGAAGAGCAAAGGGAAATGTGGCAATGATGAAAAATCAATCTCTCACTCTTTAAAATTCAATACTCATTGTTGTAGTGTAATTATTTTAATTTTCAATACTCAGGAAGCTAAATACAAGATGGTATCTCAAGAACAATGTCTAAATAGGTAACCAATATAGAAAGAAGGAACATTTAAGTAAGTGGAATAGAATAACATAACAGAATTACTACTATTATTTGCTACTCTTCTTTAAGTTATGTTGAATTGTCTTGTATATTTAAGTTGCCTTGTATATTTAAGTTGTGTATAATTTGCCTTATATATTTTCACAGGAAAAAATTATTGAGTTAAAGAAGACTCGAGAATCATTTGGTGAAAGCGAGTAGACAGAGACGGAATGATATACTTACACAAGTTCTTGGACCGAGGCGACATGGTAGACTTGACAAGGTGGAGTTGGTGCCCTGACTACAAACACTTGGGGCCTCGTGACACAAATAATGAGGTACAACGTGAGAATCAAGAATTGAAAATTTGAGTTGAAAAGGTGCGGGGAAAAAGGAGATGATAATCTGCAAGGAAAGTGGATGAACTATTATCAATTATAGCCAGAATTTATGAAGAATTCATCGGTTCAAATGCTCAATCCAACAATCGGTGTTGCTCTCTCACTTCACTTATACTTCAATTTTGGGGCTATCATTATGTTTATATGGATTAACAAGTTCACTTGATAATTAATTTGTAGGATCGATACGTAAGGAGATAATGGTGATATTAGCGGATCAAATAATCCTATAGAGGACTGTGACATATCACGTCTTCTTTGGATATTTGTTATATGTAACACTATTTTGATGAAAATTTGTTAGATGTGATACTAAAAATATGTTAAATGTCTTTGTTGGTTATGTCTTTGTTTTGATACATAGTAATGATATTTTGGATGGTTATGTATATTTAGATGATATTATACATTAAAATACTTTATTTGTTTTATTCTTTTAGTTGTAAATGTTATATTGATTGGATGGTTGAATGTGGTTATGTTTCTTAATGGTAAAAATAAATAAAAATTATTGTATAGAAACGACATTTTCTTTAAAAATTTGGGGAAGATATAGCGACTGGCCACGGCCAGTCGTCGCGCATAGCTCACAAACCAAATCTAAATATAAGAATCGACCACGGACCGTCGCAAAGAATAGCTCACGACCAAATCTAAATTTATACTATGACTGACCACGGCCTAATCGTCATGATAGCTCTCTGACCAAATCTCACTATATAGCGACGGCGGCCGACCGTCGCAATATCTCATAGCCAAATCTCACTATACCGGCGGCCACGACCGGTCGCAATAGCTCCTGACCAAATCTTATAGCGGCGGTCATCGTAGTCGGATATCCACTTTTCGACCGTCGGTAAAAACCTTCAAGCGCATTTTGTGGAGTTTTCTAGCGACGGTCCGACCATCATTATAAGAAAAAAGACCGTCGTCATTATAGGTTTCAATGACGGTCGTTGACAATCGCTATATCTATGGCGACAGTTTTTATCTATAGCGATGACGATCGTAGCCACCGTCATTATAGCTTTGATTTTTTCTTGTAGTGGGCATTTGCACTGTGAAAATGATGGGATAATTTGTTGGGATGATGTTTATGTCGAGGTTGGCTTGCTTCAACCTAGGTTGTGGTCGTCACCATTATTCTGGGCCTCCAAATTGATTATTGGAACCGATTGACTTTTCGTCGATGGAGGTACAGTCTGGTTCTCTTTGTTGTTGCTACCATTGTTGTTGTCTTCCACTGCGGCTTGTTCCCCATGCGAACTTCCTGGAAACATGGCCTTGAAAGTGGGAATCTGCATCAGCTGCTGGCGAAAATCCCCCATCTCTTCTTGCTTCCTCTGCATTTTCAGCATCATGGCCATCATCATTCCTTTCCCTTCTCGTGTTTCCTTCAATGCTTTGAGCATCTCCAGTTGCACAACATTCATCGGGTCTCCACCTGCATCCTCGCCTTGCCTTCCTGCGTTGGTTTGTTGTTGATTGGCCATATGTGGTGATGTCGAACTTCCTTCTGAAGCGTTTTCAATAAGTGGTTGGTCAAAATCCAGGTTTGCGCCTTGGAAAGCTTGAGTGGCTTGCCTTGGAACTGGATCCGGTGAGGTAATGTTGTTTGTTGGTGAAGCAGCTCTTCTTGTAGTTCTCCCACTTCGAGTTGTGGGCATACCCTTCACGAATTCTACACCTCCCCAGCAGAGTCGCCAATTAAATGTGGACAAGGAAATCGTGCCTTGGTAGGGTTAGAGTTTCGTGTTGGCTGAGGAGGAGAAAAATCCACAAAGAGAACACGGAATTGATTGGTTGATTGAAGAGGGGAGAACGACAGGTGGGCGATTACTCCAACGACGCGTGGCAGAACCCCTAGAATCCAGGAACCGTGTTAGGGTAGTAGGGATTCCAAGAGCCTTCTTGAGTCCTTCGTTCTTGAGAGAATGTCTAAACCCCTTTTAGTGCTTTAAGGTGGAATCTCCGAGCCTTTAAGTCACCAAAAAGGGTCCTTTGATCTTCCGAGAGTCCAAGTCTTGAGTCTAAAGAGAAGTTCCCCTCCAAATGGAATGGAAGGGGTATTTATAGGGTTTTCTAGAAAGTAGTCATGTGCAAGGCACGTGCCTTCAGAAAAATTCCAGAAATACCCTTTAGTCATTAGGGTAATGCCTATATTGCCCTGTCCTTCTGGCCACTAATCCAATTCCTCAATCAATTCTCAAATCGAGCCGCCTCCACGAGTCTTCTGCCTCGGGACACGTGGAGGCTTCTCCCGGGTCTAGCACATTTATTTCTGACTTTTTTGTCTTCATTCTCTTAGATTATATGAACCCTAATTTGCACATTTAATGAGGCCATGAAACCCTAATTGCGCATTTAATTCAATTAGGTCATGTGAACTCTAATTTTACACTTGGACTCACAAAAATAAATTCAACCAAAGAAAGAAAGAAATAGAGAGAGAAAATTTTAATTGAGGCCAGTGTGTGTGTATATATATATATATATATAACCATGCACTACTATTATATAATTAAGAGCAGGCAAAGTTTTGATATTTTTATAAATTAGTACTCTTACTTATACTAGCTAGTATCTTAATTAGTTCAATGATAAACAAATCGATCCAACTTCATACTATCTCTGTTTCTAAAAATTTGTCATAAAATGGGCGATGAGTGTTGCCCCACAAGAGTTGGACATGGGATTCCACGAGCAATCATTAATTTGGACTACTTTTTCCTAGCTCTTTACGTACATATATGATCATGCATGCAAGTCAAAAAAATTCCATGTTTTTTCTTCTTAATTAACCTTCCACGCGCATAAACTGTAATTTTCACTTTCCTTAACGACAATATATATATATATATATATGTGTGTGTGTGTGTGTTTTACAATCAGATTGTGCGGACTAATACATTAATCCTAACTGTGCATTTTGATGTGTGCATTATTAACTGAAGACTGTATATCTAGTGATGAAAACTGGAGTAATTAAATTTTCTTTATTTACTTGTGTCCTGACTTGTATAATTGACTAATATATTTATCTCAAATTCCAAACCATCCTTTTCAAGCATATATAGTTTCAGGTCTTAATAATTACTCCATAAAATAAGAGTTTTATTATGTATTACGACTAATTTATATTAAATTATAATTGCAAAACTTAGTTATTAAAATATAGAATCATATTATAGTAATTATAAATGAGTCTCACTTATTACACATTTTTTTTAAAAATGTTATCACTAATACTCATTATATTCATGCGCGTGATGACAATTAAAAAATGGACATAGACATTCATAATATATATTATTTTTTATAAAATAATGCATCAACATTTGCATGTTAATATATCGGAGAAAATCTAGGGACCGACCGAACTTTGGTAGATAAAATCAAACAAATAATTGCAATTGTTTGATAAAAGTTAAATACTACTCTTTTCGTTTCTAATTATTTGACGTTTTAAAAGTGAGACAAATGAAAAATTCTAAAACGTCAAATAATTAACGACGGAGAGAGTATAACTTATATGATTACTAAAATCTTTACCGATTAAAGTGAATCGGAATTGAATGGAACGACATTAAAATGAAAATCCGTCACTTCAAGATAGATGAACTCACTAAGCTAAGCTAAGCTAGTCACAAAATAGTCGCTAGCATAACATGTAATCATGTATTCAACTTGGGTAAATAATAATATAAAGAAATCCTATCAAAATAATGAACACTTCCTATCTATCATAAAAAGAATACAGGAGGATATACACAGACTTTGCGGGAGACAAAATCAATTTGCCGGTACCTTATGTAGTTAGTTTGTCAGACAGTCATAGAAAAAAGGTGGCCCCACAAAAAAAGAAAAGAAATATATACTTCATATAATTAATTAATTATATATACAAAGATATTAATAATGTTGACTAATATTATAAGCATCCATCTTTCTTTACTAGCAGCATTCACTGTTCAGAGTTTTGTTACAGGGACGGCATGCATAACATTTTGGCAAAACAGGGCCAAGCGAAGAAGAGCACATGAATATATATATATATATATATATATATATATATATATATATATATATATATATATATATAATACGTACATAGATTAATTAATCTTGTTGCCGTCTCAAATTAATTCCCAACTCTAGAAAATTATAAATTTGTCACTTATTTTATACTACTAATTAATTATATTCAAGAGTGCAGGTACAAAAAAGAAAATATGAAAGATGTAATAACATTTAAGGGCTAACATAGTGAAAAGTAAAACTAAAGGATAACTCGGCAAAATAAATCATTAATTGACACTTTTGTGCCTATATATATATATATATATATATATATATATATATATATGACTTATGTAACATGGATTATTCTGATGACTCATGAGAGATGAGTCATTGATCAGAAAAAAGAGGATAATTTTCATTTTAACAAAAAGGTCGACTACATGCATGCATGCATGTATGCCGCTGCTTAATTTTCTCTAGATGCAATTTCCATTACACACACATGTTACATTATCACCTGCTGTTATTTTCAACTTATAGGCTTAATTTGTTGCATTACTTAAACCCAGTTACTTAATTTGTCAGTGTAAAGGGCTCAGATAGAGTGGCTTAATTAGCTAGTAGTAGTACTATTTATTTTTCCTACAAAGAATGTCACAATTAATTATCAATTTCAACCCAAAAAAAAAAAAGTGGTCAATTGAAATAACTTCTACCAATTACGTTTAAGTATGAAATCTAGAAAGAGAGGAGAGGTAGTCTTAGAAAAGACAAAGATGGTGTGGATCGGAGTTGAAACGAGTATGTGGGTCAGGTAAAACTTTCGGAAGGAATAAAAAGATCCAATGCAGCCAGCTGGAAGGGATTAGCATGCTGAGATAAAAAGCTAAGGTAGTGATCGATCGAGGAAACTGTATATATACGAGGTTGAGGGTATATGTTTTATTGACAGATCGACATTTCAAATCATGAGCTCAACATTTCCAAACCTTATTCACACTCACAAATATTCCTAGCTAGCTACCTACCTACCTACCTCCTTCCCTCCTATCTAAACACATGCACTGCCGACTTTTCCTCACCAAGAATTATCTATTTCACTAGCTTGTTTGTAATCAAACGATATCTTCAATCTAAATGCTAGCTAGCTAGCCAAATTATTTTGGCTGCCTTGTACGTATTCAGCAAAAATAATCAAGCACGTTCATATATGATCATCAAGCTCATTGGGGCCTAACTTGTGTGCTTTTGATTCACCTGCAGTGATAATATTAGACCAACAGCGACCACAGGATTATCAGAATGACACCAGGGAATCAACAATTCATGTTGGAAAATTAAACAAATTAAAGCAGTGTCCTTAACAAATTTAATTTGTCTGACCCTTTTCACATACATGTTTCTTAATTAATTGGAACTAACATTCGGTAAAGCAGGTGGTTTGGGCATAGGCCCCGTCTCACATGGCATGGATGGAAGTCAACTACTGCTAGCAGCTAGCTTGTTCAAACCTCGTAATTATGTGTAATTAATTATATTTAAATTTGAGTTGACAAACACAGCGTCAAGATTGTTAACTAGTTCTTTGAAAACACAAAGAGAATCGCTTTTGGTCATCAAAGTACTAACTACTACAGCCACTGGCCACTGCTTTGGTTCAATATTCTTTCTAAAATTAAGGCCTAGCTACCTAGTGTATGAAAAAGATATATTATATAGAAAAGGACAGTAACCCAAAAAAGCTTCCCAGGGAGTACTGTCAAGGACTCGAGTTGCATTGAATCTTCTAATTCTCTCAACTTTCCACTAAATTTTAATTGGCTTCTTTTTCCTTCGATTCAAATCATAGGCAATGCAATATCAAACTTCTAACACGCCTTCATCAATCTTCATGAACATTAAACCAATTTGCTACTGGTCAATTTACTTGAAAAGAACAAGTTAAATATAACAAGAAAGAAGGTGGCATTATACATATATATTAAAACTGTTACTACATGCATTAAATTAAATTGTGTAGCTCGCTAACTATCCATAACGGAACAAAGCTCAACAGAGCCATAATGAAGCAACTCTTGTATCATTTGCTCTATATGATCATCTTCAAGAGACTTGAACTGCTGACCACTCTCCCCTTGACCCTGCAGATTAGTATCAATCCAGCTTGTTCTGTTAGTGGCACCCATTTCATCAATATTTCTTTTGGCAATGCTGTCAGCACAAGGAGATTCATGAGTTTCTTGGTGAGACTCCATGTTTACTGCAGGTTTTCTGGCCATTTGGAGAGATGTCATGTGACATCTTTGTAGTTTAGCTGTTAGAGTTGCAGATAGAAGCTTGCTTGAAGATGACTCAGATTCATTGCCATTATAGTCGAAGTTGGTACGTGCTCTTGGACCGCACATGAGCCTTGCTGCTTCGTCGTATGCTCGTGCTGCATCCTCCGCTGTCTCAAACGTGCCAAGCCATATTCTGGTCTTCCTGTGCACAAACAAAAAAATTACATTAATAAATTGTTCCTTAATTTGATTTAGTACAAAATTAGATATAATAACATTAAATAACTGTTTAGTCTAATGGTATTCGATCAAGAAAAAGATTTGGAGTAGGGGATTTACAGCAAAGGGTGGCGAATTTCGGAGACCCAAGAACCCCAATGCCTTTGACGAACTCCCCTGTATCTCTGTTGAGGTCTAGTCATGTTGATAGAGCAGAGGAAAATGACAATTTTTGAAAGTGTTTGTGATATGTCTTAGAGAGGAGAATTATGACAATATGAAATATAGAATGGGGAGTGGGGTGTGGTAGACTTGAGGGGCTTTTGTAAGCACTCTTTTCGGCCTTCATCTGGCAATCCATATACAAATGGGCCCATGCACGGGCGTTTTCTTTTTCAAATAAGAGCTACATTTCGTTAATTGGGAAAAAAATAAATGACTGTCTTTTGATGGAGTTGGGTATAATTATATAGGATTATTATAGGGTCATTGATGATATTGTTTATGGATAGGTGGAATGTACCTTTCTTAAGATTAAAGTTTATCATCAAGAAATATTTCTACTGTGCCATATTTGTACATGGCTCACATCACACTTGCTAAACATAGAAAACCTGCCCATATGCCGCACTGACAGGGACAATGTATATGTAAATCAGCAAGCCCCATTCGCTCTCACTCTCTCTCTCTCTCTCTCTCTCTCTCTCTCTCTCTGTGTGTGTACGTAGCTGCTATTTTTGACCCTTATTCACCAACAAGATCACGCAATCTAACCAGTATATACAAGTATGAAACAAAGATGTTGACATCAATTACATGCATTTTGGCTCCTTCATTTACTCTCAAGGTTAGGTCATTCATTTGATATATCTACCACTTGGATTGCAGATAATTTGCAGTGCACAAATATCTATCTGCTTACCAATGAATAGGAAATTTAAATAAATTCCATATGCATGCATGTTAAGTGTTTCCTAAATTGGAATTATAAGTTACATGTTTATATCCCATCAAAAGTTGGGCGATTGCAGGAAGTTGACCCCTGCATGAGGAGCTACCTATCCCTAAATATATATGTATATGTATGTTGTAGCAAACTAAGGGGCAACAAATTTGTACGCCAATTGCATGTTTTCGGTTGAATCAAAGCTTAAAACTTTCACGTTTAGAAGAAAAAAAAATAAAGGAGACAGCTTAAACCAACTAGCTAGCTATAGCTAGTGAATTAAGTTGTATATTAAGGAGTACCTAATTTGGTGGTAAAAATTAAGTAAGATGCACATGCATGCATGCATAATGTTGGAGTTTGGAGGACCACATGAAGGAGGAGGGGAAGGGGATAACAATGTTCTAGAAAATAAGGAAAAGACAAGATATAGGCCATGTAACTAGTAACTACCAGCAACATGGCTTGTCTAGTCTAGACTAGACGATATACTTACTATATTAGAAATGAGTGATGGTCATTAGTCAATGCCGCCCTTGGAATTAAAACTGATCCGGTCAGTCGGCCACTCAGTCAGTCAGTCCGTCCTCTTGTATTGCTGAAACTTAGAAGTGTATATCTAGCAAACTAGACTAAAATTAAATCAAATGGACATCATGACGATATGAGACGGATGATAATGATAAAGAAGACTTTTTATTTTATTTGAAATAGAAATGATACATGTGATGTAGTTCCATATTATATATATATATATATATCACACTAAGGCTAAAATTGAGATTCGTCCAATAATATAATATTGAAATTATTTTACACTTTCAAGTGGTAATTAATTAAATCTACCCCGCAAAGTGCCCATCAAAAGTCGCACGCTTTTAATTAGAAGGTGGTAAACTCTTATAGAGTACTCCGATCCATATATTAAAGCATAAATTAATTCTAATGATGAGTGTGACGTCCTCAAAATAGATATACATCATTTAATACATAGTACAAAATATAAATATAAACTTAATTATACAAACGTCGTGTAATATACGACAAAACAT
This sequence comes from Panax quinquefolius, assembly GCA_020205615.1. Taxonomy (NCBI): domain Eukaryota; kingdom Viridiplantae; phylum Streptophyta; class Magnoliopsida; order Apiales; family Araliaceae; genus Panax; species Panax quinquefolius. The sequence goes on from CM035156.1 coordinate 5,562,548, forward strand.
AGCTGAGAGTTTAAACAGAAATTTTGTCTTCTAGACAATATACACTCTCAAATAGAGTCCTCATTACATTTATTGTCACACTATTTAACAGAATAGTAAGGGCTACTAATGCTATCATCTGAACCGTCACTCCTTTCCCCGACTATCGTCAAAAATTTATATTCTCATTTCACGGAGAAAAGCGGTGAAAGAAAGGGTGAGCTCAACTAGCCCAAGAAGAAATATTATGACTAAGATAATACGAGAATAAATTATCATTAGTCTTCAACAATGTTAAAGCGATAAAATACAATAGACATCAAGTTTAAGCTGCATGATGAACAAGCAATTCATTAAAAGAGTTAAGTAGAGAATAAAATCTACTATCTTTTATGATTTAAAATGCTTTCATCCATTTTTATCGCTGAGACTCGGCTTAATAAATAAACCACAACATCTAATCATCCATGTACCACGGTCAAGGATATTCATTAAATCATCAATAGTCATGACTATACCAAATAACCCCTGGTCATAATCATACCAAAAACTATCCATCAATGCTTTACAGGCCACTGAGGACTTTTATCACATCATTTAGAACATTACAGGTCATGATTATACCGAATGATCCCTGGTCATAATCATACTAAGTTCATCTATGCACGTAAGCCAAAGATGACTTTCAACACAATATAAACATGAGGATGATGACAATGTTATAAGAATTCAATAAAAACAAGTTCAAGAATTAATTTATCCAGGAACTAATAACGTCCAAATTGTCAACATGATACTTCTTTGTAAAGTAAAATTCAAGAATGCTCAAAAGAATATTTTCATAAAAAGATACTGGATGAAGCACAAATATCAAGGATATTCCACTAATTTCATGGAGTATAGAAGTCAAAACTTTAACCAACTGAGTATAATAAATAATGGAATAATAAAAGAAATCACCACGCATGTGGTACTTGATGTAAAAGTTATTATAACGAATAATAAATGATGGAACGGTCAGTCCCGCCAGAACGCATGCGACGAGGATATTATTAATGAGAATAATAAAGAATGGAATAACAACGAAATCACCATGCATGCGGTACTTGGCATAGGCGAGTTATTCCAACGAGAATAATAAATGATGGAACCGGTCCCGCGTGTAACGCACTTGCAGACGAGGATATTAAGCGAGAATAATAAAGAATGGAATAACAACGAAATCACCGTGCATGCGGTGCTTGATGTAGACGGAGTTATTTCAACAGAATAATAAATGATGGAACCAGTCCGATGTAAACGCACGCAGACGAGGATATTCCAACAAAATAATAAAGAATGGAATAACAACGAAATCACCATACATGCGATATCAGATGTGAGCGGAGTTATTCCAATGAATAATAAATTATGGAACTGGTCCCGGCGTAAGCGCAGCGCGTACGGGATATTCCGACGAATAATAAAGAATGGAATAATAGAAGAATTTCACCACGTATGCGATTGCTTGACATATAAAGTTATTCAACATAATAATAAGGAATGAAATAACGAGAATAATATCACCATGTATGCAGATCTTGGCATATCTGAGTTATTCCAACATAATAATAAGGAATGGAATAAAAGAAGTTCTCTTCATGAATACGAAAGAAATAATACCCCTTACCTTATAAAGAAGAGTACTCCAACGGTAAGGCGGGGATATACTTGAAGAAACTTGCACTACGCTCAAAACTTTCTTAAACGCTAAAGAAATACGCTCAAGATAGAAGAATAATTCTCTCCACAGTTTCTCTCTCTAGAGTTTCAGTGAATTCGTAAGAAATAATGAAGGAATGAGCTTCTATTTATAGAAGAATGGACTGAATAGTAACCAATTCATGAACGGTCCAGATTAATTTACTTTTAAACGGACGGTCCAGATTGATTTACAATAAAATATAATATATTCTATTTATTGCCTAATAAAACGAATAACTTTATAAAAGTATTTTGTTTTATATAAAAAGATTTTACTATAGAAAAAAACCTTGTCGCGAGCCTTATGCAATAATATGCATAATAAAATATAATATATTCTAATTATTGTCTAATAAAACGAATAACTCTATAAAAGTATCCTGTTTTATATAAAAAGATTTTAATATTAGCCTAATAAAACGAATAATTTTATAAAAGTATTCTGTTTTATATAAAAAGCTTTTTTGTTTTATTACATTATTAATACTAATAAAACAGAACTCATCATCATTATTACAATTCACATTATTAATCGACCAGGTCGTTCCCAGGAAAGAGGGGGCTTTTCAATAAGGATTTCTCCCTATTGGCGCGCAATTAGGTGACCAAACCTCTCCTTGGCAGAACTTCTAGACATCGTTAATAATGTAAATAATAATATTAACAACTTTGTTATCTCAACTATTGATTTAATAATATATAAAATATCGACAATAATTGAATCAAATTGATTGACTTCTCACGTAAGCATTAATAATCTATACTGTGTGCTACTATGAAACCACGCGTATTTACGTACTTTTAACATAAGGGTGTTTCAACGATTAACAGTAAAACTTCGCATAGTTATTTTTATAAAAATATTTTTGTCGTTTTCTCAATCTGACAATAATTCCGTTGTGGGGTCCACCAATGATTGTGCCTTCGTACGAATATTCCCTGTTAAAACGAATATTCCCCGACCAATCGAATATTATAAACAACTTGCGTACTTTGTAAAATTTCTAAATATTACCCATAACTATAACATTATATCAAATTCATTCAAAAATGATAATTATAGAAAATTCATATTTATTCATAAAAGTTGGGGTTTTACAATCTCCCCTTCTTATGAAATTTTGCCCTCAAAATTAGAGTACATACCTGGTATGTCGAAGAGGTAAGGATACCTTGATTTCATTTCAGATTCTAACTCCCATGTCATTTCCTCAACATCGTGGTTTCTCCACAAAACTTTGACTTGAGGTATAACCTTGGAGCATAGAATATGTTCCTTCTTATCCAAGATTTGAACAGGAATCTCTTCATACGTTAAATCTTCTGCTATTTCATCCGGTTCTAACTCAATAATGTGGTTCGGGTCTTCCACATATTTACGTAACATGGATATATGAAAAACGTTATGAACACGAGACATACTTGGCGGTAAAGCGAGTCTATACGCCACAGTTCCTACTCGATCGAGGATTAAAAATGGGCCAATGAATCGAGGATTGAGCTTTCCTCTCTTTCCAAATCTCGCAACTCCTTTCCATGGAGCAACACGTAACAACACATGATCTCCAATATCGAATTCTACGTCCTTTCGATGAAGATCAGCATAACTCTTTATCGGTCTTTGTGAGGTTTTTTATCGTTGCTCGATCGTTTGAATCTTTTTACGTAGTCATACGTACCAACTCCGGTCCCAACAACGTTGCTTCACCCACCTCATCCCAGCATACTGGAGGACGAAACTTTCTTCCATACAACGCCTCGAATGGAGCCATTCCAATACTTGCTTGATAACTATTGTTGTAGGAAAATTCCACCAATGGTAATAACTTGTCCCAACTTCCCTTGAAGTCAAGGACACAGAGTCTTAATAAATCTTCAAGAGTTTGAATAGTCCTCTCTGATTGTCCGTTCGTCTGAGGATGATATGCCGAACTAAATCGTAAATCCGTGCCCATAGCTTTTTACAAACTAACCCAAAATCTTGAAGTGAATCTTGGGTCTCGATTAGAAACTATGGATACTGGCATACCATGCAATCTTACAACCTCGTTTATGTACATACGAGCAAGACGTTCAAGTGTATAAGTTTCTCGTATTGGTAAGAAATGAGCATACCTGGTCAATCTATCAACAATGACCCAAATTGCATCTATGCCTTGAGAAACCTTGGGAAGACCAGTAACGAAATCCATGGTAATGTGCTCCCACTTCCATTCTGGAATTTCAAGTGGTTGCAATAGACCTTTTGGTACTTGATGCTCCGCCTTGACTCGTTGACAAGTTAGACACCTTGAGATAAACAGCGCTATCTCTCTCTTCATATTGCCCCACCAAAATGTATGTTGAAGATCATGATACATTTTGGTACTCCCAGGATGGATTGCAAACGGTTTATTGTGCGCCTCCATCATGATTTTATACTTTAACTCAGGGTCGTTAGGAATATAAAGTCTGGAATTGACTCGAAGTATTCCTTCTTCATCTATCCTTGCTTCCGGCATAGCACCTTCTCGTACTTTCTTTCTCATATACATCAGCTCCAGGTCTGTAGCTTGAGCAGCTTTAACTTTATCGATTAAAGTCGGTTCTACTCGTATATTCGTCATCATCACGTGGGTCCCTAGAGTCTTTATCTCTATTTCCATCCTTTGCAAGTCATACAAAATGGGCTTTTGCGTTAACAATATCGCACGCGTACCCGCATATGATCTTCTACTCAATGCGTCAGCTACTACATTCGTTTTTCCAGGATGGTATTGGATGGTATGATCATAATCTTTCAACAGTTCAAGCCAACGTCGATGTCTCATGTTGAGTTCCTTTTGAGTGAAGAAATATTTGAGGCTTTTATGATCCGTAAAGATCTCTACTTTCTCCCCATACAAGTAATGCCTCCAAATTTTAAGTGCGAAGACAACAGCTACCAACTCTAGATCATGAGTAAGATAATTCCTCTCATATTCTTTGAGTTGTCGAGAGGCATAGGCTATGACTTTCCCATATTGCATGAGAACACATCCTAACCCTTTGCCTGAAGCATCACTGTAGATGACAAATCCCTCCGAGCCAGATGGTATTATCAGAACAGGTGCTGAAATGAGTCTTCTCTTGAGTTCTTGAAAACACTTCTCACATTCCTCGTTCCAACCGAATTTTGTATCTTCCGAAGTCATTTGAGTTAAGGAGTAGCGATTGAAAAAAATCCTTCTACGAATCTCCAATAATAACCACTAAGCCGAGAAAGCTACGATTTGATCATCGATTTAGGTTGCTCCCAGCTTTGAATAGCTTCAATCTTTGCTGGGTCAACAGATATTCCATGACTTGTTACTACGTGCCCAAGGAATGCTACTTCCTCAAGCGAGAACTCGCATTTTTTCAACTTGGCATAAAGCTTATATTCACGAAGCTTTTAGAGTATCAGCCTCAAGTGTTGCTCATGGTCTTCACGGGTTTTGAAGTATATGAGAATGTCATCAATAAAGACGACCACAAAGTGATCCAAATATTCCTTGAATACTCGGTTCATCATATCCATGAAGGCAGCAGGAGCATTAGTCAATCCAAAAGACATGACTAGGAATTCATAATGCCCGTCTCGAAGTTACGAAAGCGATCTTTGGAATGTCATCGGTTTTAATCTTCAACTGATGATATCCGGAACGTAAGATCAATCTTTGAAAAGAATTTGGCTCCTTGTAGCTTGGTCAAACAGTCATCAATGCGAGGCAATCTGGGTACCTATTTTGATGGTGACATGATTCAACTCACGATAATCAATACAAAGTCGCATACTTCCATCTTTCTTCTTCACGAATAGAGCGAAGCACCAGTGGAGCGTCTTTAGGGCCGAATGAAACCGATGTCTAACAATTCCTGTAGTTGGCTTTAACTCACGAAGTTCAACAGAGCCATTCGATATGGGGCTTTGGAAATGGGTTTTGTACCGGGTTCAAGGTCGATACAAAATTCAATTTCACGCTCTGGGGGTAGGCCAAGAAGTTCTTCAGGGAATACATCAGGAAATTCATTAACAATAGAAATATCATTCAAAACTGGCGTATTTTTGTTTAGATCCGTGATATGAGCTAAGAAAGCTTGACATCCGTTTTTCAATAAACGAATATTTTTATGGCTTGAGATGACAGTGATGGATTTTAATGGTTTGGTTGCTTGAATTCGCATAATAGGTTGGTTAGGAATATGAAAGCTAACAACCTTACGAAAACAATCAATTTTTGCATGATGAGTAGTTAACCAATCAATCCCTAAAATCACATCAGATGCAAGTATTTTCAAAGAAATAAGATTGACAGTTAACGTGCGGTTACCGATTTGAATCAAACAAGACTTATAAACCGTGGATGTAATGAAGGTTTCTCCCAATCGAGTTTCAAAGATAAGTCAAAGTCTAATTTCTCTAGAGTCAAATTTAAACGTTGAGCGCAAGTAGGAGAAATAAAGAAATGGATAGAACCGGTATCAAATAAAGTATAAACTTCATTAGAGTTTATGATTAGCTTACCTGTGATCACCTCGTTCGGATTCCTCGCTTTTTGGGAGATTACGACAAACGCTCTCCCTTGAACTACCGATTTTGTCTTGTCTGGGACACCCTTGGATGCCTCTATCCCAGCTGGACTTGACTTTGGTGCACGACAAAATCGGGCTAGGTGACCTTCTTTTCCATAATTGTAACATACTTTGGATGGCATCGTGCAGTTTGGACTTATGTGTCCTTCCCCTCCACATTTGTAACATACGACCGGTGGTCGTTCTCCTTCCTTAACAATGGTGGTCTTTGGTCCGACGTCGTTCAATCTTTCTTTGAACCTTCTCTTCTTGAATTTTCCACTCTATTGTCTTGGCCATGATTACCACCGAAGTGGTTATCATTTCTGGCATGTTGATTCCCTCCACGTTTGTTGTCACCGCTTCGATGACTGCTACCACTGGTATTATCGACTTGTCCAATACCGCTCTCTCTCTTGGTTGGGTTGACTCATTATCGCGCCCGATAAGCGAGCCCTATTCACAACATCCGAATACAAAACACGGTTTATGAGAGATAAGGTATTGACGTATCTCGAGTTTCAAACCTCTTAGAAACATCGCGTCATTCTCTCCTCATTATCAACCAAGTGAGACATAAACAAGAGACAACTCAAAGAAACTTATCTTTGTCTTTGCCACTACGGTCATATTGTTTTGCTCAAGCTTGATGAACTTTACCTCCTTCATGTGACGAATACTTTCAGGAAAGTACTTGTCGTTGAATAGCTCTTGGAACTTCTCCCAAGACATCTTCAGCGCGGTAGGTTGAGTACGCTTTACAGATTCCCACCGATGAATCCGGCTTACGCGCACGTAACATGAAGGTGGCAAAGGGAACCTTTTGCTCCTCGGAGCATCCCAAGACATCAAATATCTTGTTGATCTGCTTTATTCATGTCTCCGCCTTAAGTGATTTTGGCTCTCCAAAAAACTCTGGTGGTCCCAGCTCCTTGAACTGCTTGGCGGTGACCATCCGAGAGTTATCAGTGTTTCCACCTGCATTTTGTACAAGAGCCGCCTTCGCCTGATGTTGCATAAATTCTAAAAAGCTCCTAAACGTACCGTCGTTCATCATTTGATCAGTGTTGTTTTTTACAGGAGGATTATCGCCATCCTGTTGCACTTTGTCCTGATTATTGATCTGTGGAGACTCAACGGTCTCCTGTGCTCCATTGCTTATCTCAACATTTTCGGATGCCATTGTCAAATACTGCCACAAAACAAGGGTTAATTAATATATTACATATTATCCCTATACTCTGACCGACCAATTAAATGCAAAATAAACATAGGTAGGTCCTACTAGCGAAGGAATTTCCTGTCTCTCCCCTCCTAGTTCTTGTCTCACATTTCAGCCAGGGATCATATCCTTAAGCTTTGATACCAACTGTGACGCCCCCAAAATAGGTATACATTACTCATCTTGAGTCGCCCAATACATGGTACAAAATACAAATACAAACTTAATTATACAAACGTCGTGTAATATACGACAAAACATAGGTGAGAGTTTAAACAGGAATATTGCCTTCTAGACAATATCCACTCTCAAATAGAGTCCTCGTTACATTTATTGTCACACAATTTAACAGAATAGTGAGGACTACTAATACTATCATCTGGACCGTCACTCCTTTCCCCAACTTGTCCCAGCTATATTCTCATTTCCTGAAGAGAACAGTGAAAGAAAGGGTGAGCTCAACTAGTCCAGTAAGAAATATTATGACTAAGATAATACAGAATAAATTATCATTAGTCTTCAACAATGTTAAACTGATAAAATACAATAGACATCAAGTTTAACTGCAGCAGAACAAACAATCCATTAGAAGAGTCAAATAGAGAATAAAATCTACTACCTTTTATGATTTAAAATGCTTTCATCCATTTTTATCGCTGAGACTCAGCTTAATAAATAAACCACAACATCTAATCATCCCTGTACCACGGTCAAGGATATTCATTAAATCATCAATGGTCATGACTATACCGAATAACCCCTGGTCATAATCATACCAAAAACTATCCATCAATGCATTACAGGCCACTGAGGACTTTTATCACATCATTTATAACATTACAGATCATGATTATACCGAATGATCCCTAGTCATAATCATACTAAGTCAATCTATGCACGTAAGCCAAAGATGACTTTCAACATAATATAAACATGAGGATGATGACAATGTTATAAGAATTCAATGAAACAAGTTTAAGAATTAATTTATCAAGGATATTTCACTAATTTCATGAAGTATAGAAGTCAAAACTTTAACCAATTGAGTATAATAAAGAATGAAATAATAAAAGAAATCACCATGCATGCGGTACTTCACATAGACAGGTTATTCCAACAGAATAATGAATGATGAAACCAGTCCCCAGCGAACGCACGCATGAGGATATTAAGCGAATAATAAAGAATGGAATAACAACAGAAATCACCATGCATGCAGCTTGATGCAGACGCGAGTTATTCCAACGTAATAATAAATGATGGAAACCGGTCCGGCAGAACGCGCATACGAGGATATTCAAGCGAGAATAATAAAGAATGTAATAACAACAGAAATCACCATGCATGCGGTACTTCGCATAGACAGGTTATTTCAACAAAATAATAAATGATTGAACCAGTCCATGTAAACGCATTGCGGACGAGGATATTAAACAAAATAATAAAGAATGGAATAACAACGAAATCACCATACATGCGGACTTCTCGCGATAGGCGAGTTATTCAGCAATGAATAATAAATGATGATGGAACCGGTCCGCGTAAACGCACGCAGACGAGGATATTCCGGCGAATAATAAAGAATGGAATAATAGAAGAATTTCACCATGTATGCGCAGATTAGCATACAAAGTTATTCCAACATAATAATAAGGAATGGAATAATGAGAATAATATCACCATGTATGCAGACTGTGATATACTGAGTTATTCCAATATAATAATAAGGAATGGAATAATGAAGTTCTCTTCATGAATACTGAAAGAAATAATACCTCTTACCTTATAAAGAAAGTACTTGACGGTAGAGGCGAGGATATACTTGAAGAAACTTGCACTACGCTTCAAAACTTTCTTAAACGCTAAAGAAATACGCCAAGATAGAAGAATAATTTCTCTACAGTTTTCTCTCAGAGTTTTAGTGAATTCGTAAGAAATAATGAAGGAATGAGCTTACATTTATAGAAGAATGGGATGAATAATAATTAATCCATGAACGGTTCCAGATTAATTTACTTTTAAGCGGACTGATTCAGATTAGTTTACAATAAAATATAATATATTCTATTTATTGCCTAATAAAATGAATAACTTTATAAAAGTATTTTGTTTTATATAAAAGATTTTACTATGCAAAAACACTATCTTGAAGACAATGCAACACTATACATAATAAAATATAATATATTCTAATTATTGTCTAATAAAGCGAATAACTTTATAAAAGTATTACATTTTTATATAAAAAGATTTTCTTATTAATTTAATAAAGCGAATAACTTTATAAAAGTATTACATTTTATATAAAAACTTTTTTGTTTTATTACATTAATAATACTAATAAAATGAACTCATCATCATTATTACAATTCACATTATTAATCGACGAATGTCGTTAAAAGAAAGAGAGGGCTTTCAATAAGGATTTCTCTCTATTGGCGCCTTGATTAGGTGACCAAACCTCTCCTGGCGGAACTTCAGACATCGTTAATAACGCAAAGAATAATATTAACAACTTTGTTATCTCAACTATTGATTTAATAATATATAAAATATCGACAATAATTGAATCAAACCCGGTGACTTCTCACGTAAGCATTAATAATCTATCTGAGTGTCTTTCTTTAATGCAACCACGATGCAATTACGCCAGTATTTACGTACTTTAACACAAAGGTGTTTGATAGTTAACAGTAAAACTTATGCCATTTTTTTATAAAAATATTTTTGTCGTTTTTCTCAATCAAACAATAATTCCGTTGTGGGGTCCACTAATGATGTCTTGCCATCACTGAATATTCTTTGTTAAAACAAATATTCCCCGACCAATCGAATATTATAAATAACTTGCGTACTTTGTAAAATTTCTAAATATTACCCATAACTATAACGTTATATCAAATTCATTCAAAAATGATAATTATAGAAAATTTATCTTTATTCATAAAAGTTGAGGTCTTACAATCTCCCCTTCTTATGAAATTTCTCCCTCGAAATTAGGATACATACCTGGTATGTCGAAGAGGTAAGGATACCTTGATTTCATTTCAGATTCTAACTCCCATGTCATTTCCTCAACATCGTGGTTTCTCCACAAAACTTTGACTTGAGGTATAACCTTGGAGCGTAGAATATGTTCCTTCTTATTCAAGATTTGAACAAGAATCTCTTTATCGTTAAATCTTCCTTATTTCGTCTGGGGTTCTAACTCAATAATGTGGTTGGTCTTCCACATATTTACGTAATATGGATATATGAAAAGCGTTATGAACACGAGACATACTTGCAAGCGAGAAAGCGAGTCTATACGCCTACGATTTCTACTCGATCGAGGATTAAAAATGGGCCAATGAATCGAGGATTGAGCTTTCCTCTATTTTCAAATCTCGTAACTCTTTTCTATGGAGCAACACGTAACAAACACATGATCTCCAATATCGAATTTACGTCCTTTCGATGAAGATTAGCATAACTCTTTTTGTCGGTCTTGTGAGGTTTTTATCGTTCTTGGGATCGTTTGAATCTTTTAAAGTATATCATACGTACTCAACTCCCGGTCCCAACAACGTTGATTCACCCACCTCATCCCAAAGATATCTTTGGAAGCGACACTTTCTTCTATACAACGCCGAATGGAGCCATACTAATACTTTGCTTGATAACTCTTGTTGTAGGAAAATTCCACCAATGATAAAATTTGTCCCAACTTCCTGAAGTCGAAATCTAGTCTTAATAAATTTTCAAGAGTTTGAATAGTCCTCTCTGATTGTCCGTTTGTCTAAAGATGATATACCGAACTAAATCGTAAATCTGTAGTCATAACTTTTTGCAAACCAACCCAAAATAACCTAATCGTCACATAGCTTTTTGCGACTACTTATCAGCACAACTAACCAAATTGTTACCGTGTTCTAATACGTACGTACCTTTCTTTTTCGGAATTCCGTTACCTCTGGATATATATTGTATTAATTAAATATATGGGACACTCGCCAACATATTATATTTTGATTGATATAGTCTGTTATTCTATTGTAGTCGTTGCATGTGTATTTGCTATATTTATATATAATCTATGAATTTATCTACCACCACATCAACTTCTTCAATTTACTTTTTAAAATTTTCAAAATTAATATAGATTTTTTAATTTTAATCAATTAATACAATGATGAATACTCATTGTAAATTTTATTATTTTATAATTTTTAATTGAGTTTGAAATTATCTTAAAAAAATTCAAAAATCAACAATGATCAAATAATTTAAAACGGATGGATTAATATTTATGGTTTTGATTAGTTGCAATTAAGTCATACTATTTTACTTAATTTATACTTTTTCACATACTATAATCAGCGAATGCATAATTTTTTTAAAGAGGTGTTACTGTAATTAATAACTAAATAATAACATTTATGTAAAAATCATCAAATTTAAATTCCAGTTAAAAATACATAAAACTCACTTCAATATCATTAATTAATTCCATTGGTTTCTTCTTCTTTTTTAATGTCTTATTTTCTATGGTAATTAATAATTTTATAAGCAGTCGTTTAAGATTTGGAAAGCTTAGAAAGGGTAATTATAATTATAATTATAATTATAATTATAATTATATTATATATAAGAAGACGGTAAAAGAGAGAGTTGGCGACAAATGGAAAAAGATAAGATTAGGCGTGCCATGATAAAAATGAATATCACAAATAAAAGATCAAACAAAATATTACTACTAATAATAAAAATAAAAATAAAAATAAAAATGATTTGTTCCTTCCTTGACATTTACTCAATAGCTAAGCTATATATATATATATATAGCCTACTTTTAAATATACTTTTTGAGGTCCTCGGTAGAATTCTTTATTGTTGCATGCTTCACCAATCATGTTACACGATTAGTAAAATATCAATCAATCCACTGAGTGGGCCATAATCAGATCTCCAAATTGATTATCAACAACAACCTACTATTCCCTCCACTCTCAAAAACATGATTAAAAATATAAATTTTATTCTTCTTCTTTTTAATTTTTTCTTTTAAAAATATGATAAAACACATAAAATTAATTATGAATAATTAACTTCTTTAGTAGAGTTTTTTTTATTATTATTAATGTGTATAGGTTGTACTTTATTCATCCTTTTAAAATCGGAAAGGAGGAGTACTACTCTCTATAGTGCCTCTAAAATGTAGGTAGCAGGATTTCGATTATTTTTAAATCCATTCAATTAAATAAGGATGGAAAAAATCAGTAATTTTATTCAATACATTATATTTTTTTATAGTTGTGAATAGTATAATTGAAATCGATACCGGTCAATTAATTTATTATATTGAACAACATAATTGTTCAAAATTTAAATGAATAAAAATTATTTTAAATTTTTAATAGTGAAAATATTTTTAATTGTTTTTATAGGATTGATTTTAATGTTATCAAATATCTATTAACATATGATGATAATTATTAATAAAATTATTAAGATCAAAATGTATTAACATGTAATAAAGGGCAGCCAAATCCGGAAAAATGGGGTTAACTCATGTACGTTCGTCCAATCATTCAAGGGAAGTGAGTGATATACTGAAAAATAAAATAAAAAATGCTTAAGCTACCACACTAGCCAGCTTACTTACTTATGTGAACCATAAGTAAACTGTCACATTCTAAATTAGAATTTCTAATACATTTTAAATTTAAATTATAAAATAGAGACTTTTTATTTATTTAAAATGAAGATAATCGATAGTCTACTTATGTGGTGGAAAATAATCACCAAACCATTATATTTACGAAATATATATGAATCATGTGTCCTAAATTTACACGGACACTTTATTTGTTATTACACAAATAAAAATATGTAAAAAGTACAGCTGGAAATATATTTTTTTTTATGATTTTTAAGATTGATTGTACTATCAAAAAAAAAATTATATTCAAGTATCCCACGGACAAACATAATAAAATAATTTCTAAAAAAGATTCTCAATATGAATCATGAGAGGAAAAAGGAATACTTAAAGTGAAGAAAGATTATTAGTTTTGAGTCGAATGAAAATAAGACATTGTGATATCTTTTTTATTTTTATTTTTGAATAAATATATAAAACATTATATCATCAGCCCATTACAATCATAAAAGAAAAAAAAAACTTTTATCCCCAAATTATACTAATTTGTATCTGTACAGATACTCATCTATAATCAATTGAAGCTACTCTACAAAACAATAAAAAAAAATGAATTGATTCTTAGAGAGTGTTTATTGTAGAGAAAGATCGGGAAAAATATCTAGTCTTCTTGTTTCGTTATAGCTGGGGCGTGAATATTTAGGTCCGAATAATACGATGAATCATAGTCCACATGGAAGAATTTTATTGTAATCTGTTTTGACAGTTGAGTATTTTAATGAATCAAAGATTCTTAATTACATTTGATTTCCAACTAATAAGGGAAGAGTTAGGACACAATCCTATTCCTATACGGGAAGGGCTTGGAGAAAGTGGTGTAATCATTATAAATACACGCTACACCCTTATTATCAAGTATTACTTTATTTTAGTATTGAGCCTCTATTGTTCAGTCTGTATTTATTTTCACATCGTATCTATCGACGTTTCTATGCAGGATTTGATGCATTTTATTTTACTGAGGCGCGTTTGGCGTTAACAGTTATTAATATGAATTTGTGTATTGCGAATTTTGTCGACGAAGAGAAACGAGAAAGTGAGTTCAAAAATGTTGAAAAGCAAAAGAGCAATGAGTATGGAGAAAATGGAGAAAGTGAGTTCATATGTGACAATTTTGCTTGTATGGTGTGAAAATGGGGAAAATGAGAAAGTGAGTTCATAGAGAAACTGGTATGGAGAAAAGCAAAAGTCCTGATGCTCCTCTGTTTTGGCAAAGATTAAAAAAAAAAAAAAAAAAAAATTTAATTTTGGCAAAACGACTCAGGGAGCTGCGCATCGGGATAGTTAGAGTAAAATTGATGTTTTTATAGATTTATCCGGTTAAATATAAAAGGGTCAAGGTTAAACACTACTGTAACTATTTCAAAGTATAAGATTTAACAAATAAAAAAAAAGCGTTTATTTTGACTTTAAAATCAATTCTCAACATTCTAATTTTTAAATTAACAAATTGTAATTAACAATACTTTTTAACTAAATGTGGGCAAACAATTTTATTTTAGAGTTGAACATCTATTTTTCTAAACATAATTATTACTAAATACTAAGCATACTTATTTTTGTTATTTTTCCAAAGATATGGTGATTAGTTGATGCATGTATATATACATATATATACTCTATTTAACCAGAGGTGACCCAATGGGTTGGGTAGATAGGTAATGGTTAAAATTAATGGAGGATAATGGGTACTAATGAGTTAGGTCACTAATTAATAATTTTATATGGATAATTTTAAATGAATATAAATAAAACTCATCAACCCATTTATATAACCCAAATTAAGAGAGTTCAAAAAGTATATTAACATTTATTTTTACGAATTCTGGTATCTAAATACAAACTTGATCTATCTCATTCACCCATAAATAACAACAAGTAACTAATATTTTGAAATAAATTTTCACATAAATAGTAAGATTTATCTCATTCACCGATAAATAACAGCAAGTAACTAATATTTTGAAATAATTTCTCATATAAATATACTCCTTCCGTTCTTAAAAGATTATCGTTTTAGAAGAAAAAATTTGTTCCAAAATATTTGTCGTTTATAACTTTCGAGAAGAATAAATTATTTATTTTTCTATATTACCCTTACCTTCTCTCATTGTCCCAATAAATTCTCTCCCTTGTATTAATAGTTTTCAACTTCCCATAAAGAGATAGTGATAGAATTTCAAACAAATTTTACTTGATAAATGATACTTTCTTAATTTATGTGCAAAAACTTTAAACGATAATCTTTTAGGAACGAAAGTAATAATAAATAAGTCGTTCCGGTTAAAGTTGTCTCCCATGCCAAAGAATGATATCCAAACTCTATGCATTTAATACACTCTAAAACCAGCAGCAGTATTTATTAGGGTTGTTCATGGATAAAAAACGGCCTGCTTTTATAAAAGCTTAAAATTTGGGATAAATTACATATATTAGTATCTTTTTGAAAATAATTATAAAAATTATACATTCATAAAATAATTACAAAAATATTATATTTTATCATTTTTATTTTTAATACTAATACAATTAAAAGTCCTTAAATTAAGGGATTAATATTAATGGACTGATATAGCAAATTAGTTTCCATCTTCCTTCGATCTCTCTCTCTTCTCCCTTACTACTTCTCTCTCTCATCTCAAAGCCACTCGTCATCGTCGTCCTCTTCCGCCGCCGCCGTCGCAACACCATAGTCTCTCAAATCTGACAGAAAATTAAATACGTGACACCATAGTCTCTCATCTCGAAGCCACTCGTCATCGTCATCTTCCGCCACGGCCGCCGCAACACCATAGTCTCTCAACTCGTCGTCGTCCTCTTCTTCATTTACTGGTATTTCTTCATCTATTGATATTTCTTCATCTACTGATATTTCTTCTTCTTTTTGTACTGGTATTTCTTCTTTTTTTTCATCTTCATCATCATAGTTGTTAGACTAATTAACTAATTGTTGGCGTAAATTGGTTAATGAATATTGATCTCCTTTAGGCTCTTGGGGGGTGCAACTAATTTGCATAGTCTAAAAGTCCTTTATTTTTTTGTGTGTCAATTTAAATTTTGTTATTGTTATTATCATATAACTGTTTGGTTACTTCTGCATTATGTTTTAATTACTGTTAACTTGTGATTCGGATACCATTTTTGTTACCTTGATTTGGTATTTTGGTTACTTTTTTATTTTGTTATGGTTACCATGTATTTGCTTAGTATACATGGTTGACTAAACTGGTTTTGGTGTACATGTTGTTTATGTATTGGTTACCATTAATATATGTTTTAGTTTCTTAACATATAACTGTTGTTTTTTTCATTAGTATATTTTTTGTTCTTTGTTAGCTTATGATTTGGATACCATTCTTTTTCTCTCAATTGAGATTTTGGTTACTTTTATATGTTGTTTTGGTTACAATGTATTTGCTTAGTATACATTGGTTGACTAAACTGGGTTTGGTCTACATGTTGTTTATATGTTGATTATCATTAAAACATGGTTTGGTTACTAGTATATAACTGTTTGGTTATTTCTTTAGTATATTTTTTGGTATACATGTTTTGTTTACTACGTAAAATGGTTTGTACTACATATGTTGTTTATATTTTGGTTATCATTAGATTATATAATATAACTTTTTGGTTCTTTGCTTTATTATGGTATGGTTAATGTTATATTATGATATGATAACTATTATCAGGCAATCAATTTGGGATGTTGGTTATTTGTTATAGTACATTTTTGCTCTTTGTGTAATTGTTATATTATGTTTTGGTTAGTATGCTCTTATTTGTTAGTCACTATGTAAATGTTTATGATATAGATATTGTTTATATCCGTTACTAATGATTTGTGTAAATCTGATTTTGTTTATTTGCAGTTATGGGATCTTTACTATGAGGAATGCAATTCATTGGAAAAGTTATATATTGGTGACATGGAAGTCCCCAACATTATTACCAAGAAATTGAACTCAAGTCAGTTGGAGAAGTTTAAGGCATCATTAGTTTGTGGATGTATTATTTTTGTAAATAATAAACCCAAGTCATAATAAATCATGTATTTGCTTAGTATACATTGATGTATTATTTTTGTAAAGTCCTTCAAACATAACCATTTGTTATGGTTATTGAGTATGTAATGTTTATTGGAGCTTATGTAACTGGAATTACATATTTGATTATATAATCAATTATTTGACATTGTTTGTTGGTTCATATGAAGTTGTGTCTGATACATTATTTGAAAGGTGCAGTTGGTAACCAAACATGCATAGAAGGGTAACCATTTTATTTTTTGGTAGTAACCAGATAGTTACAAGCTTGTATCAAGAAATATATCAAGTGTTAAATGTACATGTGAGAGTATACATGGGTTGCCTAATCTGGGTTGGATATACAGGTTGTTTCTGTTTTGGTTACCATTACAACATGTTCTGGTTACTTTTCATATAACTATTTGGTTACTTCTTTATTATGTTTTGGTTACTGTTACCTTATGGTTTGGCTACTATTATTGTGCCCTCGATGTGGGATTTTGGTTACTATTATTTTTATTCTGGTTAATATGTAATTGTTTAGTATACATGGATTGCCTAAACTGAGTTTTATTACATGATATTATGTTTTGGTTACTATTAAAACCTGTTCTGGTTACTATCATATAATTATGTGATTACTGTTTTATTATGTTACATTATGGTTCTTGTTATTAGTAACGAGATAATTCAAGCTTATATCAGGAAAAACATCAATTGTTAAATGTACATGTGAGAGTTTTCATTTATATATATGGTTACCTATAGATCTCATATTAAAATAAAAATAGTTTGAGAGGTGCAGTTGGTATCCAAACATGCATATAAGGGTAACCATTTTAGTTTTTGTTAGTAACCAAATAATTAAAAACTTATATCGTAAGCGGTTATCAAGTGCTTAATATACGTGTGAGGGTTCCCATTTATCTAGTCGATGGATACTTTTAAATTACATAGTTATAAAAGTTATTTGGAAATGGTCCAGTTGGTAACTAAATATGAATATAGAGGTAACCATTTTATTTTAGATGGGTAACCAAATTTACATAGAAATATTTCAAAACAGTTACCAATTGTTCAATGTATATGTTTACTTTATATTGACAACTCATGATGGAATCAAAAATCAAAATATTAATCAATAACAATTTTAGTTACTGTACACCATCAAAAATGTTACCAATCACGTGGTTAATGGTTACTAACAGCAAACAATTATATATTCTTGTATTTACACTCTTTTTGTTTATGTTCCGTTGAAGTAAAGCACAACTGGAATCATCTCCATAGTCTAACAACTGAATAAACATTATAAAGTAACCAAATCAATATTAGATAGTAACCAAACTGCATAATCTTAGTAACCAGAACATAAATAACATTTTTACATGCCATTTTGAAGGCCTAAATGATAGAATTTGACCAAAAAACCATGTACATCACGAGCAAAGTTGTGACTTTTGATCGTTGGCCCGTTTTTAATGAAATTAGGCTCCGAAAATGCCAAAATCTGACACTCCAAATGTGACGCCCCAAAATTAGGTATACATCACGCATCTTTGGTCGCCACTTACATGGTACAGAATTTAAATACAACTTATTAACATAAGCGTGCCGTGGTACAATACGACATAAAGCGTGAGTTTAAATACAAATATCGTTCACTAGATATTATACAAACTCAAACAAAAAGTCCTCATTACAATTATTATCACACTATTTTACTGAATAGTGAGGACTACTAATGCTATCTTCGGGACCATCACTGCTTCCCCGACTCGTCCCTAGCTATATTCTCATTTCAAGAGAGAACAAAGGAAAAAGAAAGGGTGAGCTCAACTAGCCCAAGAAGAAATATTAAGACTAAGATAATACTGAGAATAAATTATCAATAGTCTTCAACAATGTTAAACCGATAAAATACAATGATAACTGACGGTTTAACTGCGGCGGAATATGCAATCCATTAAAAGAGTCAAGTAGAAAATAAAGTCTACTATCTTTTAGGTTTTAAAAGGGTTTTTTCATCCTTTGTTATATTTGAGACTCGGCTTTAATAAATATTCCACATCATCGAATCACCCCCGCAAGACTACGGCCAAGGATATTCTTTAAGTATCACGACCACAATTATTCATGCACTACGGGCCAAGAATATTTGTGTATTCATTAATGGTCATGATCATGCCAACAACTCATCCACCAATGCACTACTACCATCGAGGATTTTTATCACATCATTTGTAACATTACGGCCATGATTACAAGAATAGTCTCTCGGTCATAATCATACCAAGTCCATCTATGCACTATGGTGCCACGAGATGACTTTCAACATAATATAAACATGAGGATGATGACAATGATATAAGAATTCAATAAAACAAGTTCAAGAATTATTTTATCCAGAATTATTAACGCCCAAATTAGTAAAATTCAAGAATGATCGGAAGAATATTTCCATGAAAAGATCTTTGGATGAAACGCAAATATCAAGGATATTCTACTAATTTCATGGAGTATAGAAGTCAAAGTTTTAACCAACTGGGTATAATAAAGAATGGAATAACAAAAGAAATCACCGTACGCATGCAGTATTGCAGATGTAGAGCAAAGTTATTCCAATGTAATAATAATAACGGAACCGTGTCGTGAAATTCACACAAGACAGGATGTTCCAACAGAATAATAAAGATGGAACCGGATCCGGTGTAAAAACACGAGATAGGATATTCCAGCGAGAATGATAAAAGGCGGAACCAGTCGGTGTAAAAACATACGAGATGTGATGTTCCAATGTAATAATAAAGAATGTCACCAAGTATAGGGTAAACCATTATACAAAGTTATTCCAATGTAATAATAAGTAATGGAATAACAATAGTTCTCTTCATGAATAAGAAAGAATAACACCCTTTACTTTTGGTAGGAGATTGAATACATGCGCAAAGGTGTAGTAATAAAATACTCTTCTTCTTTCTCTCTTATTCTTTTTCTATACTTTTTCTCTCTATAGCTTGAATGAATTCGTGAAAATAATGAAGCCCTCAGCCTCTATTTATAGAAGATTTCTAGCTTAAGACCGCCGTGTGAAAAGGCAAGTGGCTTTGACGACTAATGATGTGAAAAGAAAAGTGGTTTTGGCCTTTGTAATGTGAAACGACGACAAGTGGTTCGACGTCTGGTAAAGGTAATTACTATTAACGAAGGTAAATACTATTGACGAAGGTAAATACTATTCACAAGGGTAATTCTTATCGACGAAGGTAATTACTATCGACGAAGGTAAATACTATTCACAAGGGTAATTACTATCGACGAAGGTAAATACTATCGACGAAGGTAATTACTATTCACAAAGGTAATTACTATCGACGAAGAGACTCTTAGATGATGACATATGAGCCCCCCCATAAAATAATCAAACTTACCACAAATCATAATACATATTTGATCTTTCAACAATTATTAATCATTTATAACATCGCCTCAATTATTGATTTAATACTATAACATATTATACGATGATAATTTGTGACAATAATTGAATCAATAATATAAGAGATATGATGCAAGAATTCTTGAAGAATAATTGAGCATAATTGAGTGACTTCTCACGTAAGCATCAATAATCAATACCGTGAAGTGCTACTATGCAACCACGCCAGACATATTCTTTGTTTTTACCACCGGGTAGTTCAACAGCTTTTAACAGTAACACCTCCGTAGTTATTTTTATAAAATATTTTGTCGTTTTCTTAATCAAACAATAATTACATTGTAGGGTCCACCAATGATTGAAGTAGTTATTTAATATTCCCTAAAAAGAATATTCCCCACCAAACGTAATATTTTATAACAACTTGCATACTTTTGCAAAATTTATAAATATTACCCACAACTATAACATTATATCAAATTTATTCCATAATATTCAAAATAATATTTATAGAAAAATTCATCTTTATTTATAAAAGTTGGGGTCTTACAACCTCCCCTTCTTATGAAATTTCGCCCTCGAAATTAAAGTACGTATCTAGTATGTCGAAGAGGTAAGGATACCTTGATTTCTTTTCAGATTCTAACTCCCAAGTCATTTCCTCAACATCGTGGTTCCTCCACAAAACTTTGACTTGAGGTATAACCTTGGAGCGTAGAATATGTTTCTTCTTATCCAAGATTTGAACAGGAACCTCTTCATACGTCAAATCTTCCGCTATTTCGTCCGGTTCTAACTCAATAATGTGGTTCGGGTCTTTCACATATTTACGTAACATGGATATGTGAAAAACGTTATGAACACGAGACATACTTGGCAGTAAAGCGAGTCTATACGCCACAGTTTCTACTCGATCGAGGATTAAAAATGGGCCAATGAATCGAGGATTGAGCTTTCCTCTATTTTCAAATCTCGTAACTCTTTTCTATGGAGCAACACGTAACAACACATGATCTCCAATATCGAATTCTACGTCCTTTCGATGAAGATTAGCATAACTCTTTTGTCGGTCTTGTGAGGTTTTTATACGTTGCCGGATCGTTTGAATCTTTTCCGTAGTCATACGTACCAACTCCGGTCCCAACAACGTTGATTCACCCACCTCATCCCAGCATACTGGAGAACGACACTTTCTTCTATACAACGCCTCGAATGGAGCCATACTAATACTTGCTTGATAACTCTTGTTGTAGGAAAATTCCACCAATGATAAAAATTTGTCCCAACTTCCCTTGAAGTCAAGAATACAGAGTCTTAATAAATTTTCAAGAGTTTGAATAGTCCTCTCTGATTGTCCGTTTGTCTAAAGATGATATACCGAACTAAATCGTAAATCTGTAGTCATAACTTTTTGCAAACCAACCCAAAATAACCTAATTGTCACATAGCTTTTTTGCACTACTTATCAAAGACAACTAACCAAATTGTTACCGTGTTCTAATAACGCACGTACCTTTCTTTTTGAATTAGTTACCTCTGGATATATATTGTATTAATTAAATATATGGGACACTCGCCAACATATTATATTTTGATTGATATATACCTGTTATTCTATTGTAGTCGAATTAATGTGTATTTGCTATATTTATATATAATCTATGAATTTATCTACCACCACATCAACTTCTTCAATTTACTTTTTAAAATTTTCAAAATTAATATAGATTTTTTAATTTTAATCAATTAATACAATGATGAATACTCATTGTAAATACTCATTATTTTATCGATTAAAGTCTGTTCTACTCGTATACTTGCTATCATCACACGTGTCCCCAGAGTCTTTAACTCTATCTCCATCCTTTGCAAGTCACACAAAATGGGCCTTTCATTGACAATATCGCACTCGCACTTGCATATGATTTTCTACTCAATGCGCGTCATACTACCACGCTCATTTTCGAGGATGGTATTGGATGGTATGATCATAATCTTTCAACAGTTCAAGCCAACGTCGTTGTCGCATGTTGAGTTCCTTTTGAGTGAAGAAATATTTGAGACTTTTATGATCCGTAAAGATCTCCACTTTCTCCCCATACAAGTAATGCCTCCAAATTTTAAGTGTGAAGACAACAGCTGCCAACTCTAGATCATGAGTAGGATAATTCCTCTCATATTCTTTGAGTTGTCGAGAGGCATAGGCTATAACTTTTCCATGTTGCATAAGAACACATCCCAACCCTTTGCTCAAGCATCCTTGTAGATGACAAATCCTCCGAGCGGATGGTATTGTCGAATAGGTCTTTGAAATAAGTCTCCTCTTGAGTTCTTGAAAACTCTTCTCACATTCTTCGCTCCAACCGAACTTTGTATCTTTCCGAAGTCACCGAAGTCGATGGAGTAGCGATTCGAGAAAATCCTTCCACGAATCTCCGATAATAACCAATTTAAACCGAGAAAGCTACGATTTCTTATTCATCGATTTAGGTTGTTCCAACTTTGAATAGCTTCAATCTTTTCTTTGGGTCAACAGATATTCCATGACTTGATACCACGTGCCCAAGGAATGCTACTTCTTCAAGCCGTAACTCACATTTCTTCAACTTGGCATAAAGCTTATATTCACGAAGCTTTTGGAGTGTCACCTCAAGTGTTGCTCATGATCTTCACGGCTTTTGGAATAAATAAGGATGTCATCAATAAAGACGCGACCACAAAGTGATCTAAATATTCCTTGAATACTCGGTTCATCATATCCATGAAGGCGGCGCAGGAGCATTAGTCAATCCAAAGGACATGACTAGAATTCATAATGCCGTCATCGAAGTTCGAAAGCCATCTTTGGAATGTCGTGGTTCTAATCTTCAATTGGTGATATCCTAACTAAGATCAATCTTTGAAAAGAATTTGGCTCCTTGCTGAATGGTCAAACAGGTCATCAATACGTGGCAATGGATACCTATTTTTGATAGTGACATGATTCAACTCCCGATAATCAATACAAAGTCGCAGATACTCCCATCTTTCTTCTTCACGAATAGTAGCAGGAGCACCCCAAAGAGAAGTACTTGGGATTTAATAAAGCCAATGTCTAACAATTCCCTGCAGTTGGGTCTTTAACTCACGAAGTTCAATAGAGCTATTCGACATGGGGCTTTGGAAATAGGTTTTGTCTTGCGGGTTCAAGGTCGATACAAAATTCAATTTCACGCCTGGGGTAGGCCGGGAAGTTCTTTGGGAATACGTCAGAAATTTATTAACAATAGAAATATCGTTCAAAACCGGCGTATTTTTGTTTAAATCTGTGATATGAGCTAAGAAAGCTCGACATCCGCTTTTTCAATAAACGAATAGCTTTATGGCTTGAGATGACCGTGATTGATTTTAATGGTTTGGTCGTTTGAATTTGCATAATAGGTTGATTAGGAATATGAAAGCTAACAACCTTACGAAAACAATCAATTTTTGCATGATAAGTAGTTAACCAATCAATCCAGTAATCACGTCAAATGCAAGTATTTTAATGAAATAAGATCGATTGAGGTAATGTGAGGGTACCGATTTGAACCAAACAAGACTTATAAGCAAGTGGATGTAATGAAGGTTTCTCCCAACGGAGTTTCCATGAGATAAGTCAAAGTCTAATTTCTCCGAGTCAAATTTAATCGATGGAGCAGGTGGGAGAAATAAAAGAATGGGTAGAACCCGGTATCAAATAAAGTATAGACTTCATTAGAGTTTATGATAAACACGTGATGACCTCATTCGGATTCCTTGCTCTTTGGGAGGTCACAACAAACGTTCTCCTTGCACCACTCTGGGTTTGAATTTTCGGGATGGCCTTTGGTGCCTCCATCCCTAGCTGAATTTGTCTTCTAGAAACGATAAAATCGAGCTAAGTAACCTTCTCTTCCACAATTATAACATGCTTTGGATGACATGACGCAGTTTGATCGATGTGTCCTCTCCTCTCGCATTTGAAGCATATGATAGGTGGTCTTTCTCCTTCCTTAACAATGGGTGCTCGTCGTCTTTGGCGTCTTTCCATCATTGTTGAATCTCCTTTTCTTGAAATGTCCATTCTTATTGTTTTGGCCTCGATTACCACCAAAGTGGTTACCATATCCGCCCGTTGATTCCCTCCACGCTTGTTGTCACCGCTCGATGACTACTCTACCATTGTATTATAATTTTGTGTTTTGCTCTCTTTTAGTCAACGTTGACTCATTATCGTGCTCCACTAATCGAGCCCTATTTACAACATCCGAATACAAACACGCTTTATGAGAAATAAGATGTTGACGTATCTCCGACTTCAAACCTCTTAAAAACATTCGCGCCATTCTCTCTTCATTATCCACCAAGTGGGATTTGAACCGTGATAACTCGCAAATTTTGCCTCGTATTGCGACACTTGGTCATATTGTTTTGTTCCAACTTGATAAACTCCACCTCCTTCACGTATGGCGAATACTTTCGTGAAAGTATTTGTCGTTGAATAACTCTGGAACTTCTCCCAAGATATCTTCAAGACAATGAAGTTGAGTACGTTTTACCGATTCCCACGATGAATCAGCTCTCCGCAACATAAAAGTAAAGGCAAGAAAGGAACCTTTGCTCCTCGGAGCATCCCAAGACATCAAATATCTTGGTAATCTGCTTTATCCATGCTTCCGCCAAGTGATTTTGGCTCACCTTAAACTCCGGTGGTCCCAAGCTCCTTGAATTGTTTAGCGGTGCCGCCCGAGAGTTTTCCGTGTTTCCACTTACGTTTTGGACGAGAGTCGCTTCACCGCTTTCTTCATTGCATAAATTACAGAAGTGTGACACCCCCAAAATAGGTATACATCACCTATTACGAGTTGTCAATACATGGTATGTAAACAACTACAACTTTATTATTACAACAAGAAAAGCGTGAGTTTGAATACAAATATTATCTTCTGACAATATCTATACTCAAATAAATCCTCATCACATTTATTGATACATTATTTTACAAAAATGGTGAGGACTACTAAACAATCCTTTCTAAAACCTTCATTCCATACCCGACTGCACTCGCTTATATTCTCGCTCCCGAGAAAAATGGAACAAAAAGGAAAAGGGTGAGCTCAACTAGCTCAAGATAAAGAATATTATGACTAAGATAATATACAACAAATTATCGTTAGTCTTCAACAGGGAAAATATAATAGAATCAATAGACAACAAATTTTAAATCAATATTCGCAATGAAATAATAATTCATTAGAAGAGTTAAGTAGAGAATGCAAACTACTATCTTACATGTATGAATTTAAAAGTTCATCGCTCATCTTTTATCCTCGTAACATCAATCAATATACATACGAATCAAATATTCATCTTGCACCACTGAGCCAAAGATATTCATCGATTGGTCATGTTCATTTAAACACTGTTCATCTTTTGCACCACGGGCCAAAGATATTCTTCAGAAATCATTCATCTTGCACTACTGAGCCAAAGATATTCTTAAGAAATCATTCATCTTTGACCATGTGCCAAAGATATTTCATAATATCATCATTTAAGACCGAGGATGATGAAAAATATTTTTTAAAGAAAGCGAATCCAAAGTGAAACAAAATGACAAGGATTAAGGATTAAGGATTCAGTACTTGGTTTTATCCACGTCCAAAAAAATACCTCAAAAATAATCATAGTGGTGTAAAATTCAAGAATGATCAAAACATGGATACAATCGAGTTAGTATCCGAATAGATGTTTTGACGAAAAGAAGAAATTTTATTTTTCTAGGTGAATAGTAACGATACGTGAATAGTGTCAGATATCGTGAATAGTCTTGATATCGTGAATAATAACTCGACACCAAAAGATAGAAATTCCCACAAAAACATCTTCACGCTTACTGAATAGTACTCGTGAATAAGAACTCATGAATAATAAGTAATCCATGAATAAGTAACCCCATACATGAAAAAGTTTCAAATTTGATAAAACTTGGATCAACATTTCGATTATAATGATATTGAAGAAATAATATCATTACGAAAAAAAATAATATCCCTTACCTCGAAAGATCAAGATCTTCAAATTTAAACACCGGATATAGGCTATGACTTGGACTTTCACCAGTATAGCAATACTCAAAGTATACTCAAAATACTCACAAGAATACAACTCGATAATATAGAGAGAGAAAACTTGATTTCTCGTGTGATTTTCAATTCTAACCCAAGACACCTATTTATAGGAAAACGCTAGAACACCAAAAAGTTAGAAAATTTAATAAATTAATATTATAATTTTTCTACATCCTCCCACGCATCAAACATCTGAATTCAGCAACATGACATGTGTTAAAGATGCCCACCAAACACAAAAAACGTTTTTGTGAATATAAATATTTAAAACTTCCAAAATCAATTATTTTGAGCTTGAACTTCAATAATTCATAATAAATAGC
Source organism: Panax quinquefolius (assembly GCA_020205615.1). NCBI lineage: Eukaryota > Viridiplantae > Streptophyta > Magnoliopsida > Apiales > Araliaceae > Panax > Panax quinquefolius. Next base: position 5,589,686 of record CM035156.1, read on the forward strand.
CCTTTCATCAGAAAATTCGAATCTCACGAGTTTTTATAGGAAATTCAATTCTCTACAACTTTACAGAAGAAAGTTTTTCCAAATTCCAAATAGAAATTGACCGAAATCCACAAACGGGCAATTTTACAGGCTATAATCAAATTTCAGTCAATAAATGGGGTCCACCGACATGTTTAACATGTTTTAAACATTTATTGCAACAAAAATACTCTTCCTCCTCGTATACTCATATATCCCACATTCGTTGTAAAAATATCACCGTTAATATATTATTAAAATAATATATTTAAATGAATTATTTTATCAGAAAAAGATAAAATATTAATTTTCAACAATTGTCATTTTAAAAATTTTCTCCATTTATATCCACATAAAATCAATATTTTCCTCATCATATAAATCAATAATTAATTATTCACAAATAATATTATAGAATCACAATATTCACAACTGTGCAGCACCTTAGGAAGAGGGGCTTTCAATAAGAATTTCTTCTTCTTGGCCGCAATTAGGTGACCAAACCTCTCCTTAGATGAACTTTCTAGACATTGCCAATAATGTTATCTAATAATATTATTCGGATAATATGAATTATTGCTTCGATAATGAAAAAATACCAGTAATGACAATTATTGAACAAGCAATGAATATAAAATATCAACGCAAGAATTATTAACTCAATAAAATATCGAGCGGTAATTCATCGTAACCATTATTGAGTAGTGCCTTCTTCACGTAAGAATCAATAATTGGTGCAACACTGGTGTCTTCTTGTTCAACAACGCGTATTAGTGTGTTTTAACCACCGGTATTCCAACAAGATAATTGATGAATAACTACGCCTAGTTATTTAAAAACAACTTATATTTGTCGTTTTCTTCATCCAATCGCTTTCAGTTATGGGGCCCCACATATGGCTACGCGTCGCATTTAATATTCCCGACAAAGATCTGAATATTCCACGACCAAACGAATATTCCCGACGATAATGAATATTTTATAACCACTTGCTTATTTTGAAATATTTGCGTATTTAACTCTTAACTATCCACATTAATCAAATCAACCCTTACTATTTCAAAATAATAAATAAAGGAAATTCCTTTTTATTTAAAAAATTTCGGGGTCTTACATAAAGCCTCTGAACATTTGATCATTCATCATTTGGTCGGTGTTGTTGTTTGCGTGAGGATTGTCGCCTACGATGCACATTATCCCGATTATTGATATGTGGTGAATCAACGATCGCTGCGCTCCATTCTTATTCTCAACATTCTCGGATGTCATTTTCGAGATCATTGCCATAAAACAAAAGGTTAATTGACATGTAACAAATTATCCCTATCTTCCGCCAACCAATAAAATAAAGACATAAACTTAGTAGTCATACTAGCGAAGGTATTCCTGCCTCTCCCCTCCTAATACTATTCTCACATCTTAGCAGGATCATATCCCATGCTCTCGATACTAACTGTGACGCCACCAAAATTAGGTATACATCACCCATCTTTGGTCGCCACTTACATGGTATGTAATTTAAATACAACTTATTAACATACTTGTCGTGGTACAATACGACATAAGCGTGAGTTTAAATACAAATATCGCCTCACTAGATATTATACAAACTCAAACAAAAAGTCCTCATTCTGATTATTATCACACTATTTTACTGAATAGTGAGGACTACTAATCTATCTTCAGGACCATCACTGCGTTTCCCCGACTCGTCCCGGTATATATTCTCATTTTCAAGAGAAAAGCGGTGAAAGAAAGGGTGAGCTCAACTAGCCTTCAAGAGGAAATATTAAGACTAAGATAATGCGAATAAATTATCAATAGTCTTCAACAATGTTAAACCGATAAAATACAATAGACAACGGTTTAAGCTGCAATGAATATGCAATCCATTAAAAGAGTCAAGTAGAAAATAAAGTCTACTATCTTTTAGGTTTTAAAAGGTTTTCATCATTTGTTATAATGAGACTGAGACTCGACTTTAATAAATATTCCACATCATCGAATCACCCCCGCATTGCTACGGCCAAGGATATTCTTTTTAGTATCACGACCACAATTATTCACGCACTACTACGGGCCGAGAATATTTCAGTATTCATTAATGGTCATGATCATGCCAACAATCGCCCACCAATGCACTACTGACCATCGAGGATTTTTATCACATCATTTGTAACATTACTACCATGATTACAAAGAATAGTCTCTCGGTCATAATCATACCAAGTCCATCTATGCACTACAGCCACAGATGACTTTCAACATAATATAAACATGAGGATGATGACAATGATATAAGAATTCAATAAAACAAGTTCAAGAATTATTTTATCCAGAATTATTAACGCCCAAATTAGTAAAATTCAAGAATGATCGGAAGAATATTTCCATGAAAGATATCTTTGGATGAAACGCAAATATCAAGGATATTCTACTAATTTCATGGAGTATAGAAGTTAAAGTTTTAACCAACCTGGGTATAATAAAGAATGGAATAATAAAAGAAATCACCATGCATGCGGTAGATCGCGATAGACAAAGTTATTCCAACAGAATAATAATAACGGAACCGGTCGGTGAAATTCACTGCAAGCGGGATGTTCCAATGAATAATAAAGATGGAACGAGATCCGGTGTAAAACACACAGATAGGATATTCCAACGAGAATGATAAAGAGCGGAACCGGTCGTTGTAAAACACATGCATGTGATGTTCCAACAGAATAATAAAGACGGAACCAGTCCGTGTAAAACACATGCATGACGAGGATGTTCCAATGGAATAATAAAGAATGTCACCAAGTATAGGGTAAACCACGTATACAACTTATTCCAACAGAATAATAAGCAATGGAATAACAATAGTTCTCTTCATGAAAAAGAAAGAATAACACCCCTTACTTTTGGTAGGAGATTGAATCTGCGGCGGTAGTAACAAAATACTCTTCTTCTTTCTCTCTTATTCTTTCTATACTTTTCTCTCTATAAGCTTGAATGAATTAAGTGAAAAATAATGAAGCCCTAGGCCTCTATTTATAGAAGATTTCTAGCTTAGCACCTGCCGTGTGAAAAGGCAAGTGGCTTGACGACTAATGATGTGAAAAGAAAAGTGGTCATCGGAGTTATAGAACTTCGGTTATAGCGTTTTTCATGGAAAAACCTAAATATTGAAATAGTCATAACTTGCTCATTTTAAGTCGAATGAGCTCATTTTTGGACAGGAGGTACTTTATACCATATACCTTCATGTCCCAAAAGGCCAGAATTTTTCTCATAATTTAAGTGGCCAAAACAGCCTCTCTAAAATCATGGCGTGAAAGCTTTTTTTTTTTGCAGCTTTGCACTCCTTTGCTAAAATCAGTCCACACAAAATCTACAACACCTTTTCCAAGTAATTGCACTTGGATTAGTTAGGTAACTCATAGATCTAACTCTAGGACTTGACCACATTCAAAAATTCAAAATATAATAGGAGATATGGTCAATTGAATTTCATGTTACGCTTTTCACCAAAATCGATTTTCAACTCTTTGTGATTTCTAAGAAACTTTCATGTTTTCACATACTAACCAACATAACTCATTATAACACTTAATAATACCACGTATACCCATGATTTTCATTAGTCCAATGCTTTTATTATGACTTTCATCATAATCCACGAAACAGATCCTTTTAGTTGAAGAAATATTTGAGGGTTTAAGAAATGGGTTTTTGTCTTTGGGGTCAATACAAAATTCGATTTCACGCCTAAGAGGCTAAGAAGTCTTCAAGAATACGCCAGAAATTTATTAATAATAGAAATATCATTCAAAAGCTGTGACTCTCATCCAAGACTTGGATAAGACGTCACATTGATAAGAATTGTGACTTCTATCCCTTAACCTAGATAAGACCTCACAATGATACCTATAAACTTGCCATCTTCATTCACGATGTTGCCTACAGAAAGTCGGCTTCTATTGCATTCCACACAAGGAAGTCAACAACGAAAGGTTCGGGCTCTTTACTTATGGCTTGATATAACAATGATTAATTTTAGGGTTTGGTTACTTTGAATTAGGTAATGAGGTTGTTATAAATATAAAAGCTAACAACCTTACGAAAAGCATGATGAGTAGTTAACCAATTGATTCCTAAAATCAAAGGCAAGTATTTTCAAAGAGATAAGATTGACAGTAACGTGAAAGTTTCGATTTGAATCAACAAGATTTATAAGCAGTGGAGGTAACGAAGGTTTCTCCCAACTAAGTTTAAGCAGATAAATCAAAGTCCAATTTCTCCGAGTCAAATTTAAGCGTTGAACGCAAGCAAGAGAGATAAAATAATAGGTAGGCCCAGGTATCGAATACGATATAGACTTCGCAAGAGCTTATGATTAACTTACCGTGATAATTTTATTCGGGTTCCTCGTCACGAGAAAAAAAACTCTCTCTTAAACTACCGGGCTTTGGCATGCGGGACATCCTTTGGCATCACTATCTCAATCTGGACTTGACTTCACCATACGACAAAATCGAAGCTAAGTGACCTTCTCTTCCGCAATTAAAACACGCTTTGGATTGCTGCTTACAGTTTGGACGGATGTGTCCCTCCTGTCCGCATTTGAAACATACGACCGGTGGTCGTTCTTCTTCCTTTGAAACGGGTGCTGATGCCGACGTCTTCACGTCATTGTTGAACCCTCTCTTCTTGAAATGTCCATTCTTATTATCTTGGCCATGATTACCACCAAAATGGTTACCATTCTTGACATGATAATTTCCCCCACGATGGTTATCATTGTTACGATCGCTGCCACCCAGATGATGATTATTATCGTGTTGTTGCTCATTACCTTTTGGTTTGGTGACTCAAGCTGATCTCATGTGCTTCATTGCTTATCTCAATATTTTCGGATGTCATTTTCAAATATCGCCACCAAACATGGGTTAAATAACATATCACATATTATCCCTATACTCGACCGACCAAATAAATACCACATAAACTTAGGTAGGTCATACTAAGCGAAGGAATTTCTCTCTCTCCCTCCTAGTTCTTGTCTCACATCTTAGCTGCCAGGATCATATCCCTAAGCTCGATACCAACCTATGACGCCCCAAAATTAGGTATACGTCACCCATCTTGGGTCGCCACTTACATGGTACATAAATTCAAATTCAACTTACTAATATAAGCGTAGGTATACAATACGACATAAAGCGTGAGTTTGAATACAAATATTGTCTACTAGATATTATACAAACTCAAAAGAGTCCTCATTACAACTATTATCACACTATATCACGAATAGTGAGGACTACTAATGCTATCCTCCGGACCATTACTTCGCTTCCCGACTCGTCTCAAAATATGTTCTCATTTCTCAAGAGAACAGGTGAAAAAAAGGGTGAGCTCAACTAGCCAAGAAGAAATATTATGACTAAGATAATGCAGAATAAATTATCATTAGCCTTGATAGTGTTAAACCGATAAAATACAATAGACAACCCGGTTTAAGCTGCGGTGGAATAAGCAATCCATTAAAAGAGTCAAGTAGAGAATAAAGTCTACTATCTTTTAGGTTTTAAAAGTTTTCATCAATTTTTATCATTTGAGACTCGATTTTAATAAATAAACCACCACATCTAATCATCCACTGCATACCGCGGTCAAGGATTTTCATCAAATGATCAATGGTCATGACTATATACCGAATCACCCCGGTCATAATCATACCAAAAACTATTCATCATCGTGCATTACAGCCACCGAGGACTTTTGTCACATCATTTATATCAAGTCGTGATTATACCGAATGATCCTCGGTCATAATCATACTAAGGTCATCTATGCACGTAAGCCAAAGATAACATAATATAACATGAGGATGATGACAATGACATAATAATTCAATAAAACAAGTTCAAGAATTAAGTTATTCAGAACTAATAACATCCAAACTGTCACATGATCATCGCTTTGTAGAGTAAAATTCAAGAATGATCGGAAGAATATTTCTATGAAAAATATCTTTGGATGAAACGCAAATATCAAGGATATTCTACTAATTTCATAGAGTATAAGTCAATGTTTTAACCAATGGGTATAATAAAGAATGGAATAACAAAAGAAATCACCACGCATGCGCAGATTGCGATGTATAAAAGTTATTCCAATGTAATAATAATAACGGAACCGGTCGGGTGAAATTCACACCAAGATGAGGATGATCCAACAGAATAATAAATCTTTGAATAATAAACAATGGAACCGGTCCAGGTGTAAAACACACGCATGTGATATTCCAATGTAATAATAAATGTGGAATAATAAACAATGGAACCGAAGTCCGGTGTAAACACATGCACAGGATATTCCAATGAATAATAAAGAATGGAATAATGAAGAAGATCACCAAGTATAGGGGATTAGCGTACACTGAGTTATTCCAATGTAATAAATAAGAATGGAATAACATAAGGATTTTACCAAATATAGGTACGCCATGCATATACAAAGTTATGTATAGGGTATACCACTTTTACTGAGTTATTCCAATGTAATAATAATGAATGGAATAATGAAGTTTCTCTTCATGAATAAGAAAAGAATAACACCCCGGACGGGTACAACAAATAATACCCTTACCTTGAAGAAGAATGAATATTGGCAAAGTGAAGTAGCAGAATACTTTTCTTCTTTCTCTCTATAGATTTTCTCTCTATAAGCTTCTCTCTATAATTTCTCTCAGAGTTTCGGTGAATTCGTAAGAAAATAATGAAGGAATGAGCTTATTTATAGGAAAATAGAATGCATAGTAATTAATCCATGAGCGGTCCAAATTGATTTACTTTAATCTGATTCATCCATATTTAAAGCAAAATCTTTTAAATAAAATATAATATATTCTATTTATATAAAAACATTTTTACTATGCAAAACACTACGCAACACTATGCAAAACACTGCGCAAAACACTACGCAACACTACGCATAATAAAATATAATATATTCTATTTATAGAATAACTTTAATAAAGTATTACATTTTATATAAAAAGATGTTTCATTTTATTATGTTAATAATACTGAATAAAACAAAACGTCATTATCGCTATAATAATTCATATTATTAATAAACAATAATGGAATCAAACCGAGTGACTTCTCACATAAGCATCAATAATCAATCTGGTGTGCTACTATGCAACCACACGACATATTCTTGCTTTTACTCTAGAGTAGTTCAACAAAGATCAACCGGTAAAACTTCCGCCGTTATTTCAATAAAATATTTGTGTCGTTTTCTCAATCAAACAATAATTACATTGTGGGGTCCACCAATGATTGAGTCGTTGTGACGAATATTCCTCGCTAAAGTTTAATATTCCTCGACCAATCGAATATAATATAACCACTTGCATACTTTGCAAAATTTATAAATACTACCCACAACTATAATATTATCTCAAATTCACACCATAATATTAAAAATTATTTTAACAAAATTTAAATCTTTATTGATAAAATCAGGGGTCTCACACTTATTCTTTCTATACTTTTCTCTCTATAGCTTGAATGAATTAAGTGAAAATAATGAAGCCTCAGGCCTCTATTTATAGAAGATTTTAGCTGAAGACCGCCGTAGTGAAAAAGCAAGTGGCTTGACGACTAATGATGTGAAAAGAAAAGTGGTTTGGCGCTCTGTAATGTGTGAAAAACGACAAGTGGTTCGACGTCGGTAAAGGTAATTACTATTAACGAAGGTAAATACTATCGACGAAGGTAAATACTATTCACAAGGGTAATTACTATCGACGAAGGTAAATACTATTCACAAGGGTAATTACTATTGATAAAGGTAAATACTATTGACGAAGGTAATTACTATTCACAAAGGTAATTACTATCGAATGAAGAGACTCTTAGATGATGACATACGAGCCCCCCCATAAAATAATCAAACTTACCACAAATCATAACACATATTTAATCTTTCAACAATTATTAATTATTTATAACTTGTCGTCTCAATTATTGATTTAATACTATAACATATTATACTGGATGATCTTGTGACAATAATTGAATCAATAATATAAGAGATATGATGCAAAGAATTCATCGTGAGTAATAATTGAGCATAAATGGTGAGTGACTTCTCACGTAAGCATCAATAATCAATACCGTGTGCTACTATGCAACCACGCGTATTACTGTACTTTTACCACCGGGTAGTTCAACAGTTTTAACGGTATTACTGTACTTTTACCATCGATAGGTAATGTGAGGGTACCGATTTGAACCAAACAAGACTTATAAACAGTGGATGTAATGAAGGTTTCTCCCAACGGAGTTTCCACAGATAAGTCAAAGTCTAATTTCTCCGGAGTCAAATTTAATCGATGAGCGCAAGTAGGAGAAATAAAAGAATGGGTAGAACCGGTATCAAATAAAGTATAGACTTCATTAGAGTTTATGATAAGCTTACCCGTGATGACCTTATTCGGATTCCTTGCTCTTTGGGAGGTCACAACAAACGCCTCCCTTGCACTCTAGGTTTTGAATTTTCGGGATGGCCTTTGGTGCCTCCATCCTAAATTGAATTTATCTTGAGAACAACAAAATCGAGCTAAGTGACCTTCTCTTCCACAATTATAACATGCTTTGACTGGCGGCCGCGCAGTTTGATCGATGTGTCCTCTCCTCCGCATTTGAAGCATATGATAGGTGGTCTTTCTCCTTCCTTAACAATGGGTCTTTGGTCTTGACGTCTTTCCATCATTGTTGAATCTCCTTTTCTTGAAAAGTCCATTCTTATTGTTTTGGCCACGATTACCACCAAGTGGTTACCATATCCGCCCTGTTGATTCCCTCCACGCTTGTTGTCACCGCTCGATGACAACTTTCACCGGTATTATAAATTTTTTTAATTTCCGCTCTTTTAGTTGCGTTGACTCATTATCGCGCTCCACTAAGTGAGCCCTATTTACAACATCCGAATACAAACACGGTTTATGAGAAATAAGATGTTGGCGTATCTCCCGACTTCAAACCTCTTAAAAACATTCGCGCCATTCTCTTCATTATCCACCAAGTGGGGATATGAACCGTGATAACTCCGCAAATTTTGCCTCGTATTGCGACACCTGGTCATATTTTTTTGTTCCAACTTGATAAACTCCACCTCCTTCATGTGGCGTAATACTTTCGGGGAAAGTATTTGTCGTTGAATAACTCCTGGAACTTCTCCCAAGATATCTTGAAGACAACGAAGTTGAGTACGTTTTACCGATTCCCACCAAGAATCGCCTCTCCCAAGCAACATAAAGGCGAAGGGAACCTTTTGCTCCTCGGAGCATCCCAAGACATCAAATATCTTGGTAATCTGCTTTATCCATGCTTCCGCTTGAAGTGATTTTGGCTCACCCTTAAACTCTGGTGGTCCCAGCTCCTAGAATTGTTTAGCGGTGGTGACCGAGAGTTTTCCGTGTTTCCACCTCACGTTTTGGGATGAGAGTCGCTCTCGCTTTCTTTGTTGCATAAATTGCATAAAGCCTCGAACATTTTATCATTCATCATTTGGTCGGTGTTGTTGTTTGCATGAGGATTGTCGCCTCGATGCACATTATCCACGATTATTTATATGTGGTGAATCAACGATCCTCTGCGCTCCATTGCTATTCTCAACATTCTCGGATGTCATTTTCAGACATCGCCACAAAACAAAAGGTTAATTGACATGTAACAAATTATCCCTATCTTTCCGCCAACCAATAAAATAAGACATAAACTTAGGTAGGTCATACTAGCGAAGGTATTCCCGTCTCTCCCTCCTAGTACTATTCTCACATCTTAGCGAGGATCATATCCTATGCTCGATACTAAATGTGGACGCCCAAAATTAGGTATACATCACCCATCTTTGGTCGCCACTTACATGGTATGTAATTTAAATACAACTTATTAACATACTTGTAGGTATGCAATACGACATAAAGCGTGAGTTTAAATACAAATATCGCGTCTACTAGATATTATACAAACTCAAACAAAAAGTCCTCATTACAGATTATTATCACACTATTTTACTGAGAATAGTGAGGACTACTAATGCTATCTTCGAGGACCATCACTGCGTTTCCCGACTCGTCCCAAATTTATATTCTCATTTCACGAAGAGAAAAAGTGAAAGAAAGGGTGAGCTCAACTAGCCCAAGAGGGAAATATTAAGACTAAGATAATGCAGAATAAATTATCAATAGTCTTCAACAATGTTAAACCGATAAAATACAATAAGACAACCGGTTTAAGCTGCAGGTGAATATCGCAATCCATTAAAAGAGTCAAGTAGAAAATAAAGTCTACTATCTTTTAGGTTTTAAAAGGTTTTTCATCATCGTTATATATTTGAGACTCACTTTAATAAATATTCCACATCATCGAATCACCCCGCACTACTACGGCCGAGGATATTCTTTAGTATCACGACCACAATTATTCATGCACTACGGGCAAGAATATTTGTGTATTCATTAATGGTCATGATCATGCCAACAATCTGTTCACCAATGCACTACTACCATCGAGGATTTTTATCACATCATTTGTAACATTACGGTCATGATTACATACCGAATAGTCTCTCGGTCATAATCATACCAAGTCCATCTACGCACTATGTGCCACAGATGACTTTCAACATAATATAAATATGAGGATGATGACAATGATATAAGAATTCAATAAAACAAGTTCAAGAATTATTTTATCCGGGGAATTATTAACGTCCAAATTAGTAAAATTCAAGAATGATCGGAAGAATATTTCCATGAAAAGATATCTTTGGATGAAACGCAAATATCAAGGATATTCTACTAATTTCATGGAGTATAGAAGTTAAAGTTTTAACCAACCTGGGTATAATAAAGAATGGAATAATAAAAGAAATCACCGTGCATACGGTGCAGATTGTGACAGCAAAGTTATTCCAATGTAATAATAATAACGGAACCGGTCGGGTGAAATTCACACAAGCAGGATGTTCCAATGAATAATAAAGATGGAACCGGATCCGGTGTAAAACACACGATAGGATATTCCAACAGAATGATAAAGAGCGGAACCAGTCGGTGTAAAAAACACATGCATGAGGATGTTCCAATGAGAATAATAAAGAGCGGAACCGGTCCGTGTAAAACACATGCAGACAGGATGTTCCAATGAATAATAATAAAGAATGTCACCAAGTATAGGGTAAACCACGATACAAAAGTTATTCCAATGAGAATAATAAGCAATGGAATAACAATAGTTCTCTTCATGAATAAGAAAGAATAACACCCTTACTTTTGGTAGGAGATTGAAATCGCAGTGACAGTGTAGTAACAAAATACTCTTCTTCTTTTCTCTTATTCTTTCTATACTTTTCTCTCTATAGCTTGAATGAATTCGTGAAAATAATGAAGCCCTAGGCCTCTATTTATAGAAGATTTCTAGCTTAGCACCGCCTTAGTGTGAAAAGGCAAGTGGGTTTGAGCGACTAATGATGTGAAAAGAAAAGTGGTTTGACGCTCAGAATGTGAAACGACAAGTGGTTCGACGTCCCGTAAAAGGTAATTACTATTAACGAAGGTATATATACTATTGTGAAGGTAAATACTATTCACAAGGGTAATTACTATAGCGAAGGTAATTACTATCGACGAAGGTAAATACTATTCACAAGGGTAATTACTATTGTGAAGAGACTCTTAGATGATGACATACGAGCCCCCATAAAATAATCAAACTTACCACAAATCATAACACATATTTAATCTTTCAACAATTATTAATCATTTATAACTTGTCGTCTCAATTATTGATTTAATACTATATAACATATTATATGAGATGATCTTGTGACAATAATTGAATCAATAATATAAGAGATATGACGCGCAATTCATCAGTAATAATAATTGAGCATAGTGAGTGACTTCTCAACGTAAGCATCAATAATCAATACCGTGTGCTACTACGCAACCACGCCAGACATCTTGTACTTTTACCACCGGGTAGTTCAATGCAGTTTTAACGGTAACACCTCCGTAGTTATTTTTATAAAATATTTTGTCGTTTTCTTAATCAAACAATAATTTCATTGTAGGGTCCACCAATGATTGAGTAGTTATGCGAATATTCCTAAAAAGAATATTTCCCACCAAACTAATATTTTATAACAACTTGCATACTTTGCAAAATTTATAAATATTACCCACAACTATAACATTATATCAAATTTATTCCATAATATTCAAAATAATATTTATAGAAAATTCATCTTTATTTATAAAAGTTGGGGTCTTACAAAGTCAATAATAAAGCAAGAACCAATTTATATGTACTTAGTAACTGAGAATATACAACATATATTTACATGCATTTTGAAATCAAAGCAAATTCAGATAATTGACTTTTGTTACCAATTAAAGATCGAAAAACTTAAGAAAGGTAACTTAATATATAACGGTATATAGTAACTACTGGGTAACTATATGCATATAAACTTTAAACTCAAATACCTCAAAGATACAAATCTATAACGAATCAATCAACAATCAACAATCAAAGTTATTATGAGAGGTTAGTTCTTGATCTTGCGATTCTTTGTTGATCTTGCGATTCTTTTGTTGATATTGCAGATCTTGCGATTCTTTGTTGATCTTCTTCGATATTGTCCGATCTCAGATTTGCATCGCCGTTGGAGAATTCTTCTTTTCCGATCTATTGTTGCTCTGTTTTTTCTGATCTCAAAGTTGCCTTTTTTCTTCAGTAACGTGAATTTAGGACCGGTTAGTTGAAAATATAAAAGTGGTAACTGGCGTGTAGGACTTAATGACGCGTGATTTTAGGAATAGTAATATACTGTGTTGTTTTATTTCTGTAATTATGTTGTGTGTGTTTTATTTTTGTAATTACTTTCTAATTGTTGTATATTAGTGTTAAGGACCCTAAAATTTGGCCTAAAGTTTAGCCCAAAATTTGGTTTAAGCCCAATGCTTTAGTCATTAAGCTACACTTACTAAAGCCAAAGTTCGGCCTAGTGGCTAGTGTAGTCCAAGACTTAATAGTCATTAAGTTTTGTTTAGTAGTTGGTAGTCTTTTTATAAGAAAAACTTTCTTACCAATTAACCAATACAAGACTTGAAGACCACTAATGAGCATTCACAATAGTTTTTTTTTTATCTTTATCATTACTCTGCAGTATTATTGGGTCATTCTGCAAAATAGAAATTCAATTTTTTCATTATATACCCAACAGATTCCCTATATTAATTCCTTAAATAATGAAATTTAAAATTTAAAAGTTCTAACGAAATAAAACATCAAATTAATAATAATCTTATAATTTATAAAAGAGAGTATAATTTATCAATTATATTCTATTGTAAAATAATTTTTATTTTATTTTAAATTTGAAGTAACTTATGGAGTAAGTATTGAATGGATTGTAGTTGCAAATGTACATAAGATCAATATTAACTTTTAAAAAGTTAATTTGTGATATTTTTAAATTTAAATTTAATATCATTCATTTAAATTTTGAAAATAATAAATTTTATAGTTAATAGTACTTTTATAATATTTATAATTATATTGACATAAATTTATGTTAATTTTAAATTTGAATACGTTTGATTTTTTTTTTAAAAGTCAATATTAAGTTTATAATTTGAAAATGAATAGTAAAAAATGTCAAGATGTGTATGATTAATGAGTTGTCCACTTAAATGAGGGTGTGAAATGTCATTTTGTATATATAGAGAACAACCTTTTGATTCCCTCACATTGGGAAGTAAAATCCTATATAGAGAATAAAATAGAGAGTCAAATAAAGATAAGGAAACTGAGAATAAAATAGAGAGTCAAACAAAGATAAGAAAACTGTAGGATAATAATTTGTTGTTGTATTCTTCAAAATAAAGAGGGATAGAGAGTTGATCTCTAACGACTTTACTTGGTAGTATTTTTACAAGGAAAACTGTTTTAGACTTTTATCAATTAACTAATGTGGGACTTGAAGACCAACAACTATTAAGACATTCACTTGATAGTCTTTTTATAAGGAAAACTTCTTTAAATTTTTATTAATCAATGTAGGACTTTACAAACAATCATATATATATATATATATATATATATATATATATATATATATATGTTCTCTTGTCTTACCAATAAATCTCACATTGTATAATATATATTATCTTATCTTATCTCTGTTTTATAAATAGGGGAGACCATCAATACAACCAAACATAGTATCATTTTGGAGAGGTTATGCATAGGTCGTCCATTTGACATTGGAGTATTTTTTTTCCTCTTGAAGAATGACTTAAAAAATGTTTTTTAATAGTATAATACATTGTAAATAGTGGATTCAACCAGAGGAATCAAAGTTTCTCCCTCTGATGACATTGTTTTACTCTAATCAACAAGTTAAATGTGACTACCTAGTCAAAGGAACATGACTACATGAGACATATCTACCAATTAAAGATATAGCTGCATGCAGGAAATTAATCTATCCAATTAGAAAATACAGGACAAATTAAAAGGTTGGACCGTAGCCATGGTTAAAATCATTGAATTTTGGTTATGTTTATTTACAATAATTATACTTAGAATATGAATATTAATCTTAAATCTTATTTATTTTTAAATTTAAAAATATTAGTCTAGAGATTATAAAATAACTTAATAGTATTCATGGAATTTGTACGTGTATGTATGTTTTAGGGTCCTTTACATAAGTATACAACAAATAGAAAGATATTACAAGAATAGTGCACCAATTAAATAATTATAGTAATAGTGCAATAATATATAATAATATCAATAGTAGTACAATCCACGTCACATAACCCAAACCAACAAAAATAGAAACACCTTGATTCAAGGAGAAAACTACTCCACTTTATGCGACAGTTACCAACTAAACAAAACATTCAAAAATCGAGACAAGAAACGAATGCTCCATAGAAGAACAATCCGAAAGCTTTTATAAATAATAACCATCTTCAACAGCGGATCAATCGAAAAGAAGCAGAAACATTCATACAAAAGAAGCCTTTCCTTCCGTCCTCCTTTTCCCCAGACAAAATAAGGGCCGGAGCAAGATCTCAGGGCATTCATATTTTCAATAACGTAATGAAAGATCAATTCCAGACGAAAAACTCAAATTCTAACCCTAAAATCAACCAAAACACCACCGAGGGGAAGAATAATAACAAGTGGAAGAAGTACAACAATTGAAGGTGGTGGTGGGTTGAGAGGTGGAAGGAGTGGTGGAGGTGGTGGAGGAAAGAAAGAATGGGGTGGTGGGGAAGGGATTTGAGGAAAGAGAAATGGTGGGCTTGTTGGTTAAGGAATTTGATTGGGTAGATTTGGGTGAGTCTAGCCAAACCTTCAAGCAGTGGGTAATCAAACCTTCATACCAAGGTAACCATTTCAGTTTTATTAAGTTACCAATTTATTTTGAATGTGAAGCAGTTGGTAGCCAAACCTTCAAGCCGTTGGTTGCCAAACTTTCAGACCAAGGTAACCAATTCATATTGCAGGTGTGGAGGTAGATTGGTTACCTTGTTATAAAGGTTTGGTTATCTTGGTATAAAAAGTTTGGCAACCAACTGCTTGAAGGTTTGGCTACCAACTGCTTCACATTCAAAATAAATTGGCAACCTAATAAAACTGAAATGGTTACCTTGGTATGAAGGTTTGTCTACCAACTGCACTTTGAAAAAATTATCAAAAAAAGCCTGCCTTTTAGCCGACTGAAAATATCAAACTCTTTTCAAAGCTCACTTGTTTTTTGCAAATAAGCCTCAGAAGTTGTTGTATGAATGTTAAAAGAGTTTGATATTAAAGGGATAAGAATGCACTAATTAATTGGTAACCCAATAAAATTGAATTGGCTACCTTTATATGAAGGTTTGGCTACTAACATTATGAAAAAAAAAAAAGACAAACTCTGCCTCGACAAGGACAAAAAGTCACTTCGATGCGCTGCATTTTTTTGAGGTTTGATCTGTGAATAAATTGATTTGTCACCCTTTCTTGGACTGCCAATGTTCTTTTCCTTTTTGACATGAGAGAGCTCAGAGATCAATGTTGTAGCCCAAGACCCAGCACATCTTACTTCATCATCATTTCCATCTTCAGACATGGACGTCAGGCTTGGTGGGTTGCTCGCATCTTGATTGTAATCGAAGTCAAATACCTCCATACCCTGGTGGGTTAAATTTACTAAAGACAAGATGGAGTATTGGCTCACCTTGATCTTTATCATCAAACACTCACGACAAATCGAGACCGTGACTTGCTGCGATCGAGGTTCAGAACCCAAATCAAGCAGATATCATATTTGTGCCTTTCTTTTCCTCTCTTAATTACAACAGGTACTCTAAGCTTCGTGGATATGAGAAAGTTAGTGTCAACATAATGTTGCAGGATAAATTGGTGGAGTTTTTGAATGGCCGGAATAAATGGAAACGACTTTCGCCATGATCCCTGCCCAGGCTTTCAACTTCTAGTTTCATTTGAGCCAGTGCAGTCAGACCAAACCTTTAATGTTTTGGAAGATAAAATTTTGGAAAACTTTGTTGCGACGGTTATGGAAAGGAGTTCGATGGAGCGAAATAGAAGGGAGGAGAGAGAAAGTGCTGAATTGCAACTTATTAAAACACTCAACTAAATTAAACTAAATTAAAGGGATAAGAATGCACAAATTTTGTAAATAAAATATTGCATATACATTAGTTTGTAAATATTTTATGAGTGCACTATTGATGTAATTATTTTTAAAAATATATTAGAAAATGTAATTGTTCCTATGTTTTATTGATGGAAGGTCCAACCAGGGCCTTCTGTAAATTAGATTGATGGAAGAATATGTCCAGTTCAAAAGGCCCAACTATCTGGGAGACGCATCCTATTCCAAGCCCAACTTACAGATGTATACGATCTGAAATCTGGTCAGTTTGAAGTCTTTCCCCTCTTATACTCCTTCCCTCCTACGGACAGAGCTTCATCAGTCTACCGAACAGTACGAGTGAAAGAACTACACAACTGTAAATCTCTAATCTACCGAGAGAGGTTCGTATGCTTCATTTTAACTACAAGTTGATTATCAATTTACTTCTTCTGCTATTAAACCATGTAATATGTTTGGATTTTAAGCTGTGCAATCGCCTTTTTTGCTTCAGATTTAGGGCTTTAGGTACTCTTTGCTTCACAGTTGGGGCTTTAGGTCCTTTTTGCTTATTTTTGCGTTAGATTTATGGGTTTATCACACATTGGATACTTGAATGCGGCAATTATTGTTCAAATTTCCCCCATTTTTCTGTACTGGGGAGTCGATTTGAGTTGTTACTTGTAAAAATATGTGGCAATACCAATTTTCTTGTTTTTATAGTGTATTATCTATGAAAATCACGGTGTATCATTTTTGTCAGGGGCTGTTAACGAAGAAGTACGTATTGGCACAAATAGCAACATTTTAATTGATCCAATTTAAGAATGGACATTGATAAAGGGTTGTTTAATGCTTTTGACCCCCTTATTTCTTCGTCTCAATGCAAAAAAAGAAAAGTTGTCCTGAATGACACAGATTTTTCTTCAGCACGTAAGGTTCTGTGTGATAATGATGCTATTTTACCTACTTTGCGATCTTGTGATTATTTTATGGAACCTTGCTTGGGTGAGATGGCTACTCAAGAACTCATGGATCCTGGTTATTGCAGCCGAATTCAAGGTTTCACAGTTGGAAGGATTGGTTATGGATATGCCAAATTTTCGGGGGAGACCGATGTTAGATGGCTCGATTTAAATCATATTATTAAGTTCAGTAGGCAGGAATTAATTGTATATGAAGATGAAAGTTCCAAGCCTGTGGTTGGTCAGGGCCTTAACAAGGCAGCTGAAGTAACTTTGGTGCTGCAAATAAGACCCTCCACATATAGAGAGGAGCGGCTAAGAGAATTTGTGAAGAAACTGAGGCTCCACACAGAGAGACAGGGAGCAGATTTTATTTCATTCAATCCCTCAAACGGTGAATGGAAATTCTCAGTTCACCATTTTAGCAGATTTGGTTTGACTGAAGATGACGAGGAAGATGTCACGATGGATGATGCCGCTCCAGAAGTTCAGGATCCTAATGAGATGAATTGTGGCGAGGACTCTGATATTAATGAGGAAACTGCCATAATGGATCCAACTTTGCTTTCACATTCTCTTCCTGCTCACCTTGGTCTTGATCCCGTGAAGATGAGAGAAATGCAGATGTTAATGTTTTCTGCTGAGGATGTGGAGGCTGAGGAACTTAATGGTATTATTTTGCATCATAAGCAACCCTTCTGTAAAGAATCCACGGGATCTCCTTTACAGAAGTCCTCTAGGAGGACTGTCCACAGATGTAGCCCCCTTGTTATTCGAAAGACCCCATTAGCTTTGCTAGAGTATAACCCTGGTAATTTTGGGTTGAGCTTACCTGGGTCCATTTTAATGACCCAACAGAGTAAGGGCCTGCCTCTGAAGCCATCAAAAGTAGATGGTTTTAATATGGATCTCAAGAACAAAACACCACTGACAGGAAGCCACTCTCGGAATATAGTTGACGCAGCATTGTTCATGGGTAGGTCATTTCGTGTAGGATGGGGTCCTAATGGTGTCCTTGTTCACACTGGTGCACCTGTTGGTAGCAGTGATCCACCGGTAATATCTTCTGTAGTCAATTTAGAAAAGGTTGCATTTGATAAAGTGGTTAGAGATGAAAATAACAAAGTCAGTGAGAATCTTATCGATTGTTGCTTTGATTCTCTGTTAAATTTTCACAAGGAATTAAATCATGAAACAATTGAAATCGGAGTTGGATCCTACAAGCTAAAGCTTCAGAAACTTGTTGGTGATCCTGTGTTGCTTCCAGACACTTGCAGGAGCTATATAGGAATCACCGAGGAGCAGCTAGAGGTTCCCGGATTATCTTCTTCTGCTCGTGTAGTCTTGATGCACCAAGTACTGGTATGGGAATTAATAAAAGTTCTTTTTTCCTCGAGGGAAATTAGTGTACAGCCGATCACGGTTGGAGCTGACAATGAGGAACATGTGATTCATGACAGGAAGGAAAGCTCTCCAGACATTGACCAGGAAGCACTTCAATTAATTCGAAGAGCTGAGTTCAGTTACTGGTTACAAGAGAGTGTTTGCCACAGGGTGCAGGAGGAGGTAAGCTCCTTGAATGAGTCAAATGATTTAGTACACATATTCTTGCTCCTAACTGGGAGACAACTGGACGTGGCAGTAGAAATGTCTGCTTCTAGGGGAGATGTTAGACTAGCTTGTCTGTTGAGCCAGGCTGGTGGGTCCACTGTTAATCGTTCCAATATTGCTCGGCAGCTTGAGATTTGGCGAATTAATGGACTGGACTTCAACTTTATTGAGAAGGATAGAATAAGGCTTTTTGAGTTGCTTGCTGGTAATATTCATGGAGCTTTAGAGGACATAAATATTGACTGGAAAAGGTTTTTAGGATTATTGATGTGGTTTAAGCTTCCACCAGACACCTCATTACCTATTGTTTTTCAAACTTATCAGAAGCTTCTTGATGATGGAAGGGCACCGTATCCAGTCCCAGTTTACATTGATGAAGGACCACTAGAAGAAGGAACGAAGTGGAGTCCAGAGGAACACTTTGACCTTGCATATTATCTTATGCTTCTTCATGCCAGTAGAGAAAGAAATTTTGGTGCTTTGAAGACGATGTTCAGCACTTTCGCTTCAACAAAAGATCCACTTGACTATCATATGATCTGGCACCAACGTGCAGTGTTAGAAGCAGTTGGAACTTTCAGTTCTAGTGATCTTCATGTTCTCGACATGGGGCTTGTTTCTCAGTTGCTGTGTCTAGGGAAATGTCATTGGGCCATCTATGTTGTACTTCACATGCCCCATCGTGATGATTATCCTTATCTGCAGGCTACTCTAATCAGGGAAATCTTGTTCCAGTATTGCGAATCTTGGAGTACTCAAGAACTACAGTGCCAATTTATTGAGGACTTGGGTATCCCTCCAGCATGGTTGGATGAGGCTTTGGTGAGTATTTTTCACATGTCATGGTTTTGCACAATTTAATTTTCCCATTTATAGGAATGCTCTTTACTTTAAGTTGGCTTGTTTTTTGTTAATGGGATGTGGAGTATGTGGCCATCTATAGTGTGTAGTTCTCATCTATCCCATTTGAATATGTGTTTAATCATATTGGAGGTACTTAAGGTTTTAGTCCGCCTGAGAAGACTAATTTTTTTAATCTAAACTTTCCATGTATAAGTTGTAGCCAGATGTTAGTTATAACTGTCAATTATAATAAAATTGAGCTCTTGACCTATTGTTGGCTTTTTGCTTTCTGATTTGATTGCATTTTTGCATTTGCAGGCAGTATATTTCAATTATTATGGAGATCTCTCCAAAGCTCTTGAAAACCTTCTCCAGTGTGCAAATTGGCAAAAAGCACATTCAATTTTTATAACTTCAGTTGTTCATTCCTTATACTTGTCAGGTAAGTTCTAACTTCCATATGTATGCCATATTGATGTTAATTCTTCCAGTTGCTGAGACTACATCAATGTTTATGCTTTATGTGGATTTGCTGAAAGAAATTTCAACATTGCATTGCTGATAGATGGCAAATATCTTATAGTCGACAACATATGCTGCCAAGAAAATAATACGCATATACATTTATGTTATAGACACTAAACTATAATTAGAAGTGATAGACTGGGGTTTCCTATCATATTGACTGGGGATAATAAACTTGCAAATTCACATACTAAAATGGATTAGATTGGGATTCTAATACTCCGCTAAAAATGAGTCAACTTGAAACAAGAATTTGAGGTGAGCATGTTCCCTCGTGTTAAGTCGCAAGACTCGCAACTAACTAAACCAAATACCAAGATGTTAGTATAATTCATTATTGTGCAAGTATGAGTTGAGTCAATATTTTAATACATTTTAACATATTATATATGTTGAGTCAATAATTTTAATACTCCCTCCGTCCCTCAAAAACTGGCTTTGTTTGACTTTTTAAGTCAAATTGACTATTTTTGTAATCAAAATTTATACTATTATCTTTAAAATATAGGTGCAATAATTATAACTATTAAGAAACTACATAGAATTTACTATTACTTCCAATTTTCTTGAGTTTGAAAATATAAATAAATATGTTTAATTTTTAGTTCTAAAATTAGTCAATTTGAATAGAAAAATCAATCTAAGCCGTTTTTTGAGGGATGGAGGGAGTACATTTTAACAGATTATATATTTATTAGGTAATAAGTTAGGTTGAAGCAAAACAATGCCAATTTTTTAAGACTTGTTTTAGTATGTGACACAAATTTTAAGATTTGCCGATATTTAAATATTATTTTTTTAAATATCAGAGTCTGGTTAGCAGTTTACTTCAAATAGCTCCAGTCTCAAAAGTCTGGTAGTATTTATATTAACATTGTTGTGCAGCAAAGCACTCAGAGATATGGAGGCTTGCGATTTCAATGGAAGAGCACAAGTCAGAAATTGAAGATTGGGACTTGGGTGCTGGAATTTATATTTCCTTTTATCTATTAATAAGTTCCTTGGAGGAAGACAATGATACCATGAATGAACTGGTATGATAATTCTTTCAAACATTTTCTAGGTTGTAAAAATGATTGCAGGGTACTGTTAACCTTTTAATTTTCTGTTCCTTAAATTCTGAGCTCTGTTGTGATAGGCTACAGATTGAACTGGCTTCCAAAGAAGGAAAAATGTTCATACATGGATACATGTAGGCAATGCCACCTAAGCACCATGCCATTTAGGTTTGCTCGACACGTAGACTAGGCCAGTTGCTCTATATTCTATAGTTAGTATCCATTGCACATGTTGTATTATGATAGACATTTGCTGAAAGGAGCAAACATCCCTTGAAACCATCACAGAAAAGAATGAAAAGAGCTAAAGGGACAAAATTTCCCCTCATATCACTGATACTACCTATAGTTATCCAGGTGCGTGGGATCAATGAAAGTGAACATTAATTAGCATGGTGATGTACAGTAATTTCTACTGCCCACCAAATAAAGGAGGAAATGGTTTAAATCTATGGTTTTAAGCTAGTAGTCATGCCATCATCTATTCACAACAATTAATTAACCTAACTTTTGTTGAGGTTATATGCGAAATAATCCCCTGCTCATTTCTCCCTTTCCCTTAATGTTTTCAATACAGACTACCTTGTTAGTATTTCTGGGATGATATGTAGGGTTTGAGATTTGATTCCCTAATAGACTAGCTCAGGCTGTGTGTAGATCTCATAATCCTAGATCAAAGCAGATATGCTTTGATGCTGTTGCAAGTCTAGGGAACTGATGTCATTTTCCATAACATTGGGAAATTGAAGGCCTAATTTTATGATATACTATTTCTGTTCAGATATAATAAGAAGAATGTAATTAGGAAGCAGAAAGAACATCAGAGGTGGACGAAAGCATTCCAGTGATGGTTACGAAAAAAGTGAAAAATGCATGCTCTTAATAAACAATCCCTCAATTCCTATGGCTGGAAAGCTTCCATCTCCAACACCCATAGAGATGCTAAAATAAACAACATATTCCAATAAAACGCTATAGAGATATATTTATCTGAGACAATCCTTGCATTTGTGCCTAAATATCTCAAAGAATAGAATTGATGTTCTGCAGATGCTTCAGTGGTCACCTTTCGAGAGAGAGCATTGACTTGGGAGGCAAACAGTGCACATCGCCATAAATTTTCATCATCCTTTCTTCTTCCAAAAACTTCTAAATCTAATCTCCAGAAAACTATCAAAAGAAGAAGGGCAATCTCAATACTTGTCAAACAGCTCAAACAACAAACTCCATAATATGCTCGCCAAGAATCAATGAACGAAAAAATAAGCATGAGATTCTGAGTTACGCATACATATAAGCAAAAATATCCGGAATAGTCCAAGCTGTTCATGTTATTAGACTTTTTAGCACAGCAAACCATACAAACAAGGATGAAGCCAGAATTTTTTTTCCCGGGGGAGGCGGGGAAAGCCAAGAATAATTCGGTGGAGGATTCGGGGTAAGAGCCCCTAATCCAAATTTTACGGGAAATTTTGTATTTTTTGCTTGAATTAGGATTAACTTGTATTGCTGACTTGTAGTATATAAGGACCTCTATTGTACAAAGACTCTGGAGCAAAGAGAGGCTCTAAAATGTGATCTTCGTTTCATGGTACTCTGAAAATGGGAAGAGTGCTATTTACGGATTTGCCTATGCTTTAAATTAACTTAAAAAAAGAAGAGCAAAATGACTCTTATATTTGAAACAGAGGGTACTTTCTTCTTTTTTAAAAGAGTATTACACATATATTTAATTTTTTTCCCCATAAATCTTGCGAAGCATGCAGTGAAAATATCAAAAATTTGCAGGCTTTAATAGCCGCATACAAATAGCCTTAGTTTTAGAGGGAATCTTAGCCTTCCAAATATAGGTGTTGAGAGGGAACTGAATAACATGCTGATGATAAATATGATACCGAAAATGTGAAGTGAAGGTAAATTTTCCCGAGGGTTCCATAGACAAGAAGAAAAAGAATGAAGAAAGAACTCTATCATTAAGGTTTCGGAAAAAGTTAAAATCCCAAGAGAGCCTACACTCCTAGTTAGTTTTGTTTGGATAGGTAAGTTTTGGCCCCAAGTATGCGATTTGGAACCAACAACCTTGAGGTAAAGTTTAATCACCATTATAACAATGAAACTCAATAGAGGAGTTTTATGCTAACGAAAAAGTCTCGGAAAATCAACCTTAAACAGAACATCCCCTAGCCATTGTTTCTCTTATTACCTTATGAGGTTCTCATTCCCTAAGTGGTAGCTGTCCAACAGCAAAAAAGAGTCTAATCTTTGTAAAATAAACTTCTAAGGTCTCAAATGATTACTAAACAATTCGTGATATTTGCATCCCATCTATTCCTATGAAGGCCAAACTTGTTTCTGATAGGCTGCGCCAAAGAGCGTTTGGCCCCAAAGGAAAACGGGAAAGCTACTTACTAGGAACAAATTTCTAGACACAAGATTCCCCAAGCCTAAACTTCCCCCTCCCTAGAACGGGGAACAACATCCCAAGCCTCCAGATATTATTGATATCATATTGATAGTCACTAGTCATCTTCTATACTAAACACTGATGAACATATATTTTCTCATGCAGGATTATCTAGAGAGCAAAAACAATTATTGTCGAGACTTATTGGGTCGCTTAAATGAGTCTTTGGCAAAGTATGGTAGCAAATTACCTGTTGATGCAAGGTATAACTACTTATCAGTTATCACTTTGTTCATGGAAAAGCCTGCAATTTAATATCTATATAACAATCTTCTATGGCCTTTTTATCTTAAGTTTTCTATATTCTTTTCGTTTTATGATTTTTTGTACTTATATCATGCTCCTTAATACTTTAAGTAGTTACTCTTTCAATTATACTTCACTTGGTTGATTGACCTTCTCCATAAAATCACTAAACAGTAGTATTGCAACTCCTATCTTAAAACTTGAACCAACATCTTGTTTAATTTAGACTTCATAGTATTTGTCCCTCCCGAGTAGAAGTGATACTTTCATATTTTCTATGACGAGATTGATGAGATGAGGATTTGCTCTTTTTGCTGATTAATTTATTTGACAGCCATATCTAAAGATTTCTCATCCATCTGGTATAAGAACGTATGTTTTTGTTTACAGTTCCATGTTGTGTGACCGCTCAACCACTTCAGGTGTGGGTTGTGTGTTCTATCAGATGTTTGCTATTAGGCTATTAGTGCCTGTGAAGAACCAACTTTTCTCTTCATCCTCTCTTATTCTGTATTATATAGTGCTACGAAGTGATATCAGTTTTGATTTTTTTAGTTATTACTACTCTTTGTTTATTCTGTTTAATGTCTTCGCATCTATTTGTTTTGATTCATGCACCAATAGTATACGTGTGTTTATTTTGTTGCACTCAATGAAGTTCTGTTATGTGCATTACCATCAAAAATCTTATTCAGTTTTCAGGTGCTGCTAACTTATCCTAACAAAAACAATTTGTAAAACAAACCTTTCATACGTTTTTATGCTGTGATAACTATATTTCTGTCTTTTGAGTTTTTTTATTGGCTCTTTTACTATTGAAACATTCACTTACAAGCTATTTAATTAATTTTTAGAGTGGCATACTCAAAGATGGCCGAGGAGGTTTGCAATTTGCTTCTAGCTGATAGTGGTGAGGGTTCAACATATGAGATTCAGTTAAGCTGCATTGACACTGTTTTTAGCGCCCCCATCCCTGAGAACCTTAGGTCTTGTTATTTGGAGGATGCTGTATCACTTTTTACAAGTTATCTTTCAGAGGCAGCCTCATAGCCTCTCTCTTCTCTCTTCTCTCTTCTCTCTTCTCTCGTCTCTCTTCTCTCTTCAAGACACAAATTACCTTGTCTTTCAACAGTGATTGTAGCTTATTTTCGGTTCTAACAACTCAGCACAATTGAGTGGGTTGATGATGACAGCTCGACTATCATGCATCAT
Organism: Panax quinquefolius; assembly: GCA_020205615.1. Lineage (NCBI taxonomy): Eukaryota > Viridiplantae > Streptophyta > Magnoliopsida > Apiales > Araliaceae > Panax > Panax quinquefolius. The sequence goes on from CM035156.1 coordinate 5,615,350, forward strand.
TTTCTCCCTTGTATTTTTTTTTCTTTTTCTTTTTCTTTCATCAATTTTGTGGTATGTGTTTGTGTAAGTTGAGTTTCTTTAGTTTTTGTCTACTGTGCTTTATTCATTAGTCTCTGTCAAAAACATCGATCGAGTTTGTCTGTTAAAGGGTTGTTTCTTTGGATTTGAGGTGGTTCAGTGTTTAAGTAGATCAGAACTTGAATGAACTGATCTATAACGCCCAGATTTTACTGTAGACAGACGCATGGTTAACTGCATGTGCATGTGGGTTTACGCTAGTACAAATCTTTAACTATGTGTCTTAGAATTTTTACTGTGAAACATGTGTTAGCAATTTTATCATTTTGGAATTTAAGACAAATGGGTCTAGTCATGAGGCCTCGTAGTAAGCTGTTCCTCCGTCTTAAAATGATTTTATTTTTATTTTATATTTTTTAAAGGCAAATGGGTGTATAGTCCTGAGGCCTCTAGTAAACAGTTTTATAGTTTAAGTTGCTGATTTTTTTGGAAAAAATTCAGTCAATATGAATTAATTAAATTAGTATAAAAAAATATTGCTAATTGTTTCATTTAAAATTAAAAAATATTAATATTTGAAATTTTAAAATGTCACTCAAAAGCGTAGCACTAATTTAAAAATTTGTGAGCAAGAGCACATCAAATTTACATACTCAGAATATTTTTTTAAGAATGGTTATATATTGTATGGAAATGATATTTTTCTGTCTAGGTGGAAAAAAGAGAGCAAAAAAAGAGTAACATTTGGCAAGAGCGTATTGGATAAAGGTGTAATGGAGAGTGCGAAATTTATAGGGTAATCTTAATTGAGTTATCCAAATAGGGACTTCATCCGTGACAACCGATTGCCTTAAATATTGTGTACAATAAAGACTGTGATTAATTATAAAAAAGGCTTTGTCGCGACAGTCAATTAATTTCAAAATTCATGCTAAATTTCCTTGTTGCCCCTGTTTTATATACTTGGAAGTGTGAATTTGTTACTTCTGCCGCATGAGCCTGTAGCTAAGGGTGTAAACGAGTCGAAACGGAGCGAACAAAGAGTTACTCGAATTCGACTCGAAATGATAAATTCGTACTCGAATTCGAATTATATTATAATTTGAAAATTCCTACTCAGATTCGACTCGACTCGAATATTTATTACTCGAATTGATTCGACTCATTTAATATTTATTCAAACTACTCTGCGAGCTTCAAATTTAAGTTTCAATTCGAATCTCACATAATAACTAATTTTATAATAAATATAATTATAAATTGAATTTGTTATTTTACTTAAAAATAAAAAATATATTTATTATTACACTTTACAAATATAAAATCATAATTAAAAATAAAAATAAAACAAAATAATAACTAATTATCCTAATTTGATTTAAATTTATATATATTATAAGAGAACGTATCGAACATCTAATTAATCAAATATGATTAACCTGAAAGATGTATCGAATCACAATAAAAAATTCGAGTAGTTTGAATCTTAAACGCAATTTTAAAGATAACCTCGCTTTTATTCTACTCATATTTTTATTCAATTATTTTTAACGCCGATTTGAATCATATTATTAATCTAATCAGAAGCCTCATTTCGTATTTTTTTTCGAATCGAATTTTCGAATCAAGCTAAATTGCTTACGCCTTACCGTAACGGCAGGACCCCACCACTGTGACCAATCAGCTTTTTTAAATGTGTGTGCTTTAATTCCATGTGTGTGAAAAATTTCAACAATTAACTAAAAAAACGAACCAAATACGAAGCGGATTATATTTATAATTTTTTGAGATACAACGATAACGGGCTATAGTGATAGAATAAAAAAATCGTCTATAATAGATTCTTTTTTAGTCCACTTCACTTTCCGTGATTCATGGTCAACATTATCAACTTAATGTTAATCTTATATATATATTTTATAATTTAATACTGGAAACGAGAGATTTCTGTAATGAAAATTAAAGTGCTTACGAAATTCTATTAGCCGTTCAATATATAAACGATCACGATAATAATGTTAGGTTGATAGCGTTGACTATTGATATAATTGGTAGAGTAGAGACGGACGGACGGACGGACGGACGGAGCCCTGTTTTGGTTGTATTTGAAACAAAACAAATCAAATCAAACAGGGGTAGAAGAAGTGTATGTAAAAGTAAAACTCACGAGTCAGTCGGTTGGTACCGTACGCTGTAGGCATCCAAATTCCTGTCAGAATCAGAAACCGTCTCTCTCTCTCTCAAACTCGGCGGCTCTGCACTTAAAAGGCTTTCGAGCAACGAACTAAATTTCGTTCGCTCGGACGCCAAAATAAATTCATAATTAGATTATTTATCTCTCTTCAAAAATTTTCTTTTAGATTTTTTCAAGATGCCTCGCGCTTCATCCAGGAAAGGAACAACAAATACTTCTTCTACGTCCAACAATTCCTCAGCTGGCGATCTATTTCGATCTGGTACTTGATTGATTTCGATTTTGTTTATGCTTAAACTTGATCTCTCTGTAATTATTGTCAAACTCAGCTGTTTCTTTTGGTTTTACTTTTAAATTTTTATTCAATACTTGATGATTTCGTTGTTGGTGATTCATAAGTATGAAATTCGAATTGCAAGTTGGGATTCTCTTTTTGAAAAGCAAAAATACCTCTAAAGTTGAACCCTTTAACTATTTGCTGACGGAAGAAAATATCACACAAATATTTTTTGAAACAAGTTTCTATTACCATCTAGCTATTCTCTAGTTACTAATAAAAAACAGATAATGTGCTGTTTATTCTAATCTCTAGATTTCCTCTGATGAGTGACGCCATATGAAAATTTCTAGTTCTCTACTATTACGAATTCAACAACGGCTAGTGTTCAATTTCCTTTTGTTTTATCAAAACTCTGGTTTGATATCTACTCCATCCACATCATTTTTTTAAGTTATTCTTTTGTAATTACTTTTTTAATTTCTTATTATTTTCGGTTTCATATATACCTATATTATAACATTATATGCGTTGGAAAACTTTGTCATATATGGGTATATTCTACCAGAAAATTATGTCAAATGTCTATTCTGATGAACCTTATATGTCACCAGATTATCTGACGTATCCAGTGTATTGTAAATCAGATATATGGGTTGGGCATGTACACCAATTTATGTTTCTCCAGTGTAATCAAGACCTTGTGTGTTTCAATTGCTTTGGTCTACTTTCTTTGTAAGCCATATGTTAACTTTTCCTGAGTACTCGTTCGTCTCTCTACTCATTATTATGGGCAACTTTCATTTTTCAGCTACCGGGAAAGCTGCTAGCAAAGAATTGGAGCGAATTGATCAACTATTCTATTCTTATGCAAATAATTCATCAGCTGTGATTGAGTAAGTGTCCATGTTATGTATGGAACATAACTTACTAAATTCTATTTGCTAATTAGAAAGCATGGTTGCAAGCTTCAAAATCAAATGCATGTATGTTTTTGGTAGTCTTCTTCTTGTCCCCCAAAATGAAGTACCTTTATCGTCATTGCATATGCATCCTCTCTTTTTTTTGCCCTTCCCCTTTTCATAGGACTAGCCTTCTAGTTTAAGTATTTTTGCCCTTCCCCTTTTCATATGACTTGCCTTCTAGTTCTAGTCTGGATGGCTAAAGGGGTAATAATGGTGGAAAAGGTTCTAAGCTGATTCTGGTTCAGGTAGAGTTTGGCAATTAATATCACCCATCCTTGCTGATTATGCTGGCACATAAATTCACATCGTAACAATAAGATTTTGTGCTTGTGCCACATGAAAAGGGATTATTGATACTATTATTGGTTACTGAGAGTTATTCCTATTGATTACTATCAATTTTCACTATTATGCTGTTGAGAGTCCTATGAAATGTGGAGTGGAGTTTCATCCTAATTGCAATTTTCATTGTTCTCCAAATTTCTAAATTCACGCTTTCAGAATCTTGTCATACATCACTTATGCTTTCAAAAATGGAAACGGTAATTATTTGATTATCAAGTCTGTTGCATGAATAATTCCCTCGAAGTCATAGTTCAAAGTATCGGCCGATACGCTGAAATATCGGCGTATCGGTTGATGTGGAACCAGGTACTGTAATTGCAAAATTAGAAATTATTCATGTAAACGACAATTTTTGGCAAACTTTTGGCAACTCAGCGTAACGTAGCGGTTTCGAACCAAATAAAGGAGACATCACGACGTAAAGGAGACATCACAACATAGCGGTTTCGGACGAAATCACGGCGTATCTATATAACACCTAATTAAGTATAACTTTAAAAAATAAATCAAAAAAATATACTTAATATATAATTAGTTGAGCTAAATTGTACTTCAATTATCATTAAATTGTACCTATATAGTGTCTAGTTAAGTACAACGTGCACTTAAAATATACTTGGTGCATGTTCGGTTATATGAATTACATTCCGTTTCTAGCGTTTAGATAGCAAACGCTGCTAAGATCTTGTTCGGCATCGCAAACGCTGGACACTCAAAAACTGAACCCAACGCTAGCTTTCGCATTTTTCCTCTAAAACGCAACGCAAAGAAAGTGGTGAGTTGTGTTTGAGCATGCAAACACAGCTTGGTTGGACATTTTACCTTCCTATTTTGCCCTCAATTGGACCCCTGTTCTGTCATCCCTCCCACTATACGCAACAACCATGAATCCGAAGCTTACTTGTTATCAATAAAAAATCACTCTCCAATCTTAAGTTTTCTTTCCAAAGTTAATGTTCAATTATTCTTCTACAAAATAATTCCCCTTTAGCTTTCAGGGTCGAATGGATGCTAATTTGTGTATTTAACATTGAAAAGGAGAAGTAGATTAAAGAAAAGAGATAAACATATATGGAAAAAGGAAAACAAAGGTTGATGAACAGGGTATATTTGATTTGTTTGGTTGGTTGGTAATTGGGTAGGTACAATAGAGATGATAAGGATGAGGTGTGGTGGAGAATTTTTTTTTACCGGATATTGTTATTATTATTATTATTATTATTATTATTATTATTATACTATTATTATTAGGAGCATTATTTAATTAAATTGTTATTATTTTTATTTATTTAATAGAAATTTAATTATTATTATTAATATGATAGAATTATAATTATTGCTATTTGTTTTTATTAAACATACTGGTATTATAATTCTTAGTATGATTATTATATGCTAGAATTATAAATGATAAATAATATTACATATTAAGTCATCATTTTTGGTCATTTTGCACTGTTTCAACTCCAACCGTCGTAATTTTAGCTGAAAAGAATTTTACACTTTATGCTGCATAAGCTTATGGTAAACGAACAAGAGTCTAACTTTTCAAATGTTGCTTAAGCTGCAAACGTCGTTGCATAAGCTATCACTGCTATGTAAACGAACAAACCCTTAATTAAGTTAAGTTGTACTTAAATATTTAAAACATGTTTGCTCAACCATTTGAGCTAAAACAACATCAATATCAATTTTATTCAAACGTAAAATTGATTAAACATATATGCGAGATATCTATTTTATCATTTGGACAATTTTATGTGCACCACATAGTGTTTTTTGTGTACTTAATTGATTCATCTTGTTATTCTTATTATTTACTCACTCCGTTCTAAAATTAGAGATACATTTTGACTTTTTTGAGTTAATTCGCGAAATCCTAAAACTCAAAATTGATATGAAGTTATTTAGTTTTAATACAAACAAATATAACAGTTGTTAACTAACTGTAAAGTACTACTAATTATCATCTTTGTTGTTTTCAAAACTTGAACAAAATTATATCAATTTTGAGTTTTCGGATTTCACGAATTGACTTTAAAAAGACAAAATGTATCTTTTAATTTTAGAACGGAGGTAGTAGAATTTTGTCATAATTTTTTTACTTTTTTTTAAACTCCGAACTAGTTAACAGTGCGTATCGCCCGAAACGGATATTGAAACGATACCGAGTAAAAAAATGATCTTTTGAAACATAGGCCGCTACTGCGACTTTGGACCATGCTCGAAGTAGACTAACAAGGTCTCAGCGTGGTGCATCATTGCAAAAACATAGTGGGTACCTTTATTTCTCTTCCCTTTGAGATGTAACTAAAGGATACTCCTTTCCAACATAGTTAATGAGTCAAAGTGGGTACCTTTAAGCTTATTATCTATCCCTGCATGGCGACACTTTTATTTCATATTATTGTAGCCTTATTGTTCTTAGTTTCTTATTTCATAAATTTTAGCTGTAGTAACATACTTGGTACACTTGAAAATAAGATTGGGATGTTATGTCTTTTGACTGATTCCACCTAGAAGGATTTTCAGAATACTGATTTTGATATTTAATTCATCTTTTCCCTTGGTTTATAAGCTTACAAGGTACCACCTTAGTCAGTGCATGGTATACATGAATTTGATAGTACAGTGATAGGATTTTTTTCCTGTATATTTCTTATCTTCCTTCTATATTTCTAAATTTGTAATATTTTCTTGAACAGCCCTGAAGGGATTGAGACTTTTTGTTCGGATTTAGAAGTGGATCATACAGATGTCAGGGTGTTGATGCTTGCTTGGTAAAGTCCTTTGTAGTGTTTGACAGACTTAATATTTAATGTATGGTTTTTAATTCGATACTGATTGATAATAAATCTCAGGAAAATGCAAGCTGAAAAGCAAGGCTACTTTACCCGGGTAAGCTTAATGGTTATTTCCCTAATCTCAGTCACTTATCCAAAGTAATAAGATAAACCTAATCTTTAAATATAGGATTCATAGTTTATACTGGTGCCTTTAACCTCTGGTTATGTTTTCTCTCTCTCAAGCTCATTCGTTTTAGATGAATTTAGCTCTTAGGCTTTTTCATTTAGATGACCTTAGCAATCTTATTCTAATAGGAGGAGTGGCGAAGAGGACTCAAAGCACTGCATGTTGACACAGTAGTCAAATTAAAGAAGGCACTTCCAGAGCTCGAGAAAGAGGTATCATATTCTTATTTGTTTAATTTTTTTGCTAACCCCTATTGGGGTTGTGATAACCTTTATCACATGTATTAGATGCTTTTTGGTGATGGAAAACGGGATGTAGAAATGCAATTTTTTCTTCACCTTATTTTTCCCCCTTTGGTTTTTCAAATTTTTCCTTCATAGGTCAGAAGGCCATCAAGTTTTCTGGATTTCTATACTTTTGCATTTCGATATTGCCTAACAGGTACGATGAATCTTTTGCAATTTGTTGTATAATGTTGGAAAACCTTGAACTTATTCGTTAATGTTCTGATTACCAGCTTTTATTATTTGTTGTTGTAGAGGAGAAGCAAAAAAGCATAGACATAGAGAGCATCTGTGAATTGCTGGATCTTGTTCTAGGGTCAGAGTTTCGAGCCCAAGTTGACTCATTTGTTCAGTACCTTAGGGTGAGCCTCAAGTATCCTTGTGTTTTTTTTTTGTGATACAGTTTGTCCTTAATTATAGAAATGAATGTGGGGTTTCCTGCTAGCAATAGATTTTCCCTGTGTTTAGCTTACAACCAACAGCCAAAATATAAATTACAGCCCTGCTTTATTTTTGTCATATATATATTATAAGGCTTGGGTGCATGAGGTATTGGGATCCATTCTTGCCAAAGGCAAGAATGTTAAATTTCAGTGAATATAGCTAAAAAAAATTTAAAAAATTGTCATATTTGTGCACAGGCAGTAAATGTTTTTAAACTGTTATCATTGTGTAGTTTTGGGGAAAGAATGAATGTACTGATAATCTGTCTGACCATCGATATATATATATATATATATATATATATATATATATATATATATAAGGGAATTCATCCAGTGGCAAGCGTTTGCTAAAAATCGCATGCAAAAAGCGAGTTAATGATCGTTGATCTGGACAATGGAAGGCTGAGATTAAATTTTATAAAAGCCTTGCCGCTACAGGCTGTAGCGGCAGTCAATTAATTCCAAAATGCATGCTAAATTACCTTGCTGCCCCTGCTTTATACACGTGGAAATTGATAATCTTTCACCTCTGCCGCATGAGCTTGTTGCGGCAGGCTTGCTTCACCATTTCTTAGCACCATTAGTTATTCACAAATGATACTATTTGCATAATAATATTATTATTATTATAATTAATAACAGGTCTAATAATAATAATAAAAATATTAATATTAAACATAATGGTGAAAAAATATTAATATTAAACATAATAATAAAAACATAATATTAAACATATTAATATTACAATTATTATTGTAAACATATTAATATTACATAATATTAAACATATTAATATTACAATTATTATATATAAAAAATATTATTATTATTATTAGACCTGTTAATAATATGTTATTATTATTTTTTTATTAACAGGTCTAATAATAATAATAAAAATATTAAACATATTATTAACAGGTCTAATAATAATAATAATATTAATAATAATAATATTTTTACAATAATAATTGTAATATTAATATGTTTAATATTATGTTTTTATTATTATGTTTAATATTAATATTTTTTCACCATTATGTTGAATATTAATATTTTTATTATTATTATTAGACCTGTTATTAATAATAATAATAATAATAATAATAATATTATGCAAATAGTATCATTTCTGGATAACTAATGGTGCTAAGAAATGGTGAAGCAAGCCTAAGCTCATGCAGCAGGGGTAAAAGATTATCAATTTCCACGTGTATAAAGCAGGGGCAGCAAGGTAATTTAGCACGCATTTTGGAATTAATTGACTGCCGCTACAGCCTGTAGTGTAGCGGCAGGGCTTTTATAAAATTTAATCTCAGCCTTCCATTGTCCAGATCAACGATCATTAACTCGTTTGCTGCACAGTACTTTTAGCAAACGTTTGCCACGGATGAATTCCTATATATATATATATATATATATATATATTACTAATAGTAATTAATAAAATTACACAAGTTACACCTACAATCATGTATATTACAACACCCGCTCAAGTTGGTACATTAATATCACAGGACCAACTTGGATAAAAGATGATCAAATACTTTGCAAGTAATTGCCCTTGTGATAGTTTTGGTGATGGGGCGACATCTTTAGGACCCATTGGTTCTGATACCATGTAGTTTTGGGGAAGAATGTATGTATTCGATATTCTGTCTGATCATCAATCTATATATTTATCACAATTAATAAAATTATAGAATTAACCCAACAATCACGGAACAACAGATTGTTTAGCAAAAGTATGGCATGTTGTCCTGCATTCAACACAATTAAGATGTTACCTGTTAGGCAAAAGGTGTTAATCTAGTATACATACTGTGTTGATATTGATTACATATCCTAGCCTTTTTCCTCCTCCCCTATCACCCAATATACATATTTTGTTTGATATTGGTTGCAAATCCCAGCCTTCCCTACGTATTAATTATAATAGGACAAACACACAAGAATTTAAATAATAATAATTCTTACTCAAGTGTTTCTGTTCTCGATGCAGACACAGCTTGATTACAAGGTTATAAACATGGATCAGTGGATGGGGTTCTATCGATTTTGCAATGAGGTAACCTGACTCTTTTTTACGGCATTTTTCTTTATATATGTGGGTTTCCTATTCTGTTTGTTTGATATAATGATCAAGTGACATTGCAACTGTTAATTCTGTATACCTTTGAACTTTCAGTTATTTTGTAGTAGTGGTTTCAAATGAGAAATTAATATACTTTCTTACTTAGAACCTTATTTCGAGCTGAGGATTATTGTACATCTTTGGCTAACTTTTCTGATCTTGTGGTTAATCATCAAGCACATTTGAATGATACTGTTGTGATTGCGTTTTTTACAGATAAATTTCCCGGATCTTAGTAATTATAACGAAGAGCTTGCTTGGCCATTGGTTCTGGACAATTTTGTTGACTGGGTTAGAGCAAAGCAGAGCTAAGTTGCTCTGCTAATTTGGTTCTCGGCTTCAATGATAGTCAATAGTAAATTAGGAACAGCACTCCCCTCCCCTGAAGACAAAGAAAGTTGTGCTCAGTTGCTTCACTAATTTCATATGGCTGATCTTATTGCAGGATTTTGTCATACAACACTCGGAATTTACTTGGCATTCGTTTTTGCTTTGCTCTTGAACCTTTTCTTTTCTATTATGGTGATTGGGGAAGGCTATGCTTGTAACTGCATTTGTTAATAAAGGAAAAAGAAAAAGGAATCCCTTCACCCGTTTAAGTTATTTGTCTAATAGAAAAACAATTTCAATTTTTAATCATTTACTTTTTCATTTAATAACCTACCTGCTTCTGTAATCAATGATATATATATATATATATATATATATATATATATATATATATATATTCGTGCTCCAAGGAATCCATAATCTGATCAAGTAAAAGTGAGTGATGTTATTCTAGATTGATTTGATTGTGCGCAGTCTACGAAAGTCTTGTTTGTAAGGTAGTAATGACAATAGTCTCCGTGTACATGACGTTAATTAATGGGTTTCCGTTCTCCTTCATCAACTCGTGAGCTCCAAATGCATAATACTCAATTCCATGAACTGAACTAACCACGATCAACAATCAAAAACAATCCCACCCTAATCTGACCTGAATTGAAATTAGAGTTGAAGGAGAAAATGGAGATTGAGTGATCAATTTATGTACGTACGTACCTTGAACACCAGAATGATAGGTAGGGATAACCATTAATTTATTCCCATTCATGGAGGTAAGGTAAGATGATGATAAACAACATTGAACCTACGATAATATTAATTGAATTGGTTTTCAAGTTACATCAATATGTTTTGAATTACATCACTAGTTACTAGCTTCTAACTCCCAGTTCTTAGTTTTCGATGAAAGCCCATGAACAAGCCCTTTTCACATTCTAAAAGAAACAACTCATATGATATGAACTCATATGAGCTCATTTCATTTGTAATGGTGAATTTATAAATTAATAGATAAGGAACTCAATTCTCATATCTACATCTACGTTTAGATTTTATTTATAAAATTTATCGAGTTTGAAATAAAATTTTGTTTGAAACTCGTTTAAGTTTAATCGTTTCTCGAAGCTAGGTTTGGATCCGAAGATCAACACAAAATTATAATTTAAAAATGTTCGAGTAGTTTATCTAACTTTAAAATTTACTTTTATTAGAATCTTTATTCATTTTACAACCTTATCAAAGAGGTCTGTGTGTTCTCTAAGTATTCAAATTAAATTATTCATCTTCGTATTTTAAATTTAGCTGACTTTATCGATTGAGTGTAGGATTTGGAAAGAAAGAAAGGTGGGTTTGAGGAATAAATGAAGTAATCTTTTACTTTTTAATTAAAACGTGTTTCACTTTCACCCTTTGTTGTTAGGAGTGAGCAAAAAACAGATAAAATCAAATTAACGAACCGAACCAAATTTTTTAACCAAATTATTTCAATTTTTCGATTTTTTTACGATTTCGATTATATCTGAATTATTATTCCGTATTCAGTTACGATTTCGATTTTAATTTTATAATATTATTATTATCTCACTCGTCGAGTCCATTTGATTTCACATTTGAGTCTTTGACATTTCACATCCCATTTTCATTTTGCCATAGCTTAGCCCGCTCCACTCTTGCTTCACATTTCAGATCTGAGATCCTCTTGCTTCGACTTCAGTTGCTTCGCTTGCCTCTTGACTCTTGAGTCTCGACAGTCGACAGTCGACTACTCCCTCTCCAGCGTCCAGCCTCCGCCTCTCTCCGCCTCTGGAGAGTCTCCAGCCCAGTGCCCTCTGCGGCTCTGCCCTCTCCCCCTTCGACTCTCTTACACCTCTTGACTCTCTTACGACTGATCAAAGAAATTGGTGGTATGTTTGTTTTGTACTTTTGTTAGTTGTTCCATACTTGCATCTGATTTTGATTTGAACCCTTTTACGGGTTATTCGATCTGATTTTGTTAGTTAGGACTTAAGGTTATGATTTCTAAAGTGGGTAATCATTTGATTCTTTCAAAGTTAATCATAAATTTTTATTTCGTACCTACAGTAGCTAGCAGTGGTATCATGGTATGTTTCTTATTTTGGTTTCATCTGATTTTGTTTTTTTTTGGGATCTTTATTATATAATTCCATGGATTGGAATAATGTGAGTTGTGAGATAAGTGTTAATATGAGTATGACTGGACTGCTTTCTTTATATAGAGCTTGTTGCCCTTTTATATGAAGTTATGAACACATATTTATGTTCTGGTATTGTTTAAATTCAAACTTGGATCCCTTTTGGCCTTTTCTGTGATGATAGTCTTTCTCATGGTGTTGTATGATGCTAGACTAGTGTATACTTTTACTGCATAAGTTTGGTCTAAGTTCTACATTATTCTTGTATGTTGTATCAACATAAGAATAATATGCAAGTTAAGAACATGTAATGAGTTGGAGTGTTGGACAGTGGAAAAGGTACATGTAGTGAGTTAGACAGTGGAACTAGCAGTAGAATTTGGCCGGTTCATCAATTTTTAATTATCTTTATGGTTTATAAGAAGTTAAGAACTTAAAACAGTTGATTGGACCTCTCCACCTTATGTTTCTTTTTGGCTTTTCAACCAATTCAATTCAATTTTCTGTTTGATGGTGTGATTATACATACATTTGGATGAGACAAGTCTATTTTGGTTTCATCTGATTTTGTTTTTTTTTTGTTTGACATTTGTAGATGATGTTGAGTAGAGTAGGCAGAAAATTGGGCAAAATTCAAAAAGATAATTGCTTATTAATTCTTTAGCATTAATTTTCTAGGTATGGTGGGAAAGGTCATTAAGGAAAAAGTATCCTCATTCTTATTTTATGTGGTTAATTTTAGAGTGTTGCAAAGTTAATTCGAGTCCATCCAACCGTTTCCTGTGTAGAAGATTTGTTAGGTAAGCTGTAACAACCTCAAAATGGGGATTATTTTCCTTCCCGATCTTGTGCGTTAACGATTATCTTGTTCTTGTTATCAATAATATAATTAATAAATTTGCGAATAATTTAAATTTTTTCTGTTCTTTCTTTCCTGAATCGCAACCTTTACGATTCTCTTTTATTTCAAAATCATATTTATTTTTATGATTTAGTTTATACTTTATCAAGAGTGATATGAGTATAATATAACTCATTTCTTAACTCATATCCTTTCTTATACAATACCATTTCTACAAGACATTACTATTTAAGATAATTACAAGACTGCATCTTGATCTTAACACAAACATCCTTATAGTCGAGTAACTCAATGGTTACACAATTCTCCTTTACACACAAAAAATGTCATCACAATGTAATATAGTTCCTACTTAAAAGAAATAGCTTTCCTGTGCACATGCTTCTATTCTTTATCATTCGGATTGCAAGATACCGCATTACTTATCATACCTGCAAAAAATTATATTTTTGCAAGACTGAGCTTGATAACCCAGCAAATCTAACAGTTTTCATGCTTCATATAACACGTAGTTTCATGCTCAATATATATTTCATAATCCTTTATACCATTCATGTATCATCATATTAAACAATATATGCTCATATCATATACTCCCTCCGTCCCATGATAAAAGTCCTTATTACTATTTTGAGTAGTCCCATGTTAAATGTCCATTTTCTTTTAATAACCAAACTTTTACACATATTTTTCTATTATACCCGTAGCATTAAATATCTCATACTTTTCTTATTCTAATTCTCTCTCCATATTTAATGACATTATTATGGACAATTTTGTCATTTTATTCATCTTCTTAATATGCGTGAAAAGTCCACCAAGACTTTTATCCTGGGACGGATGGAGTATCACATATATATTGAGTTCCATAACTCAATCAGGTTAGTCATATATTGACTTTCACAGTTTATAGCATGTAACATGTAATTCAATATATTCATAAAGAGCTCATACAATAACCAATTCATAAAATCACAAAGAAACTGGAAGACTTGCCTTCGTGATGCACATCTATCGATTCTAAGCGGTTACAAGAACTCGAAGTGATATGATTCCGTAAAGTACCTACCTATGGTTATTACATAACTCAACGAAACATATTCTTTTAACTTTGATTTAAACCCAAACAATAAATTCAATATATATAATTTGTTCATATTACACCGCATAAAACGTATTATATTTCTTAATGTAAATGCACCGTAAGAATCTCAATTCAAACTTGTATTTTCAAGCTTAAATAACTTATTTTCATTTAAATAAATTTATTAGATTTATTAATAATATTATAAGTTAATTAATTTATAATATTTTAGTTTTATAAATTTTAATTCAAACTATTTTTCTCGCATCAAGACTCGTGACAAAAAATAGACTTGAAACGCCGAGGAATAACGCAACACGTCGCAGCTGCTACTGCAGCTTGCTGTGTGCTTCTGCTGCAACTTGCTGCACTCTGCTACTGCAGCCAATCATCGCTACGTTGGTACCAAAATTTAATATGCTAAACATGGTACTACAAACTATTTTGTAAAAATATTAGTCAATCAAAAAGAGCATTATCAACTGCATTTACATGGGCATAAAAGTACTCAGACACAACAGTTTCCAATCGAGCACAATCTTGATGCAATTCTCCTAAATTTGTTCTAAACCCACTTTAATTCATCCAATCAGTTTAGTTTACATCATATTACATGTACAAAAGACACCTTGCCCTCAATACAGCAATGTTACGAAATCAATCCCTAATACCACAACTTGGGCGATCACGCTGAGTGTGTTCAGATATTCTCATTCATTCTCACTATCTCTGTTTATATGCATACGCCCAAATGTTGTCAACAAACTTACTTTAAGAGAAAACTGTGTAAATGAATTGAGTTTAAACTTTAGGAGTCGATTTTTAATCCCTGAAAACAGAGGTGTACCAATAAAAACATACTAGTACCTATACACATCCAATACTCCACTTGTCAAATTTTCAAACAGAAATCACAATCTGTCTTGGTATTATTATTCATATACTACAGTATAATATACTTAATTGGGCCAAGTAATCGGTCATATAGAATAAAGAATTTCCAGGAACATAAAAGTGCAATAAACAGCAGTAATAGGCAAGAACAATTGTGAGCTAGACAAATGGAGGTAACCACTTCAGTGTATATATACTAACATATACAGTCTATTAACAAGGTGAATAAATGAATGCTCAATTGCTTGCATGGAATAGTCAAATTGTACCCCCACTAAGAAGTTCCAAATCATCCATTAATGATAGTTTTTTTTAGATAAATCTTTCCATGATAATAAAAACAGGGAGCACCATTCCAAGAGTGTGAGAATAAGTTTTCTCCCCCTAGTCTTTTATTACATTGTAACGTGTTGCACACTTAACACTTGCTATATTTACTTGCTTAAAATATGCACTAGTATTGAGGAGAACATTATTCTGGCTTCACAATAAGTCAAATGACAAAAAAATCATGTGTGTGAGTTGTAACAAACTGAATATGGTTTGGGCCTTGTATTAACATTATACCTATTTTCTAGCAGCAACACAGAAGTCCCAAGCTAGTAAAAGACTTCAAAGAACTTCACATATATAGGCGGTACAAATATATAATAATTGCATAGATACGTGATATTGTTCCCATAACGTCCATATGCAATATAAAACTCGCACTGATATTGAGAAGAACTTTGACATTAAGCTTTTGATGAAATAATGAACAAGTAATTTAACCAAAATAGCTTCTTTGAGATATTTTTACAAACACATAATATGCATGGTTTTAAAGCTTAATGTTTCTTGTGTATTTGAACATATTAACACATAATCTCCAACTAATTCTCATTATATCTTCGGAATCCTCTATGATTCCCCACATACACAACCTCTCACAACCAATTCATAACAATCACAACCATTATTTACTTCAAGTTCATAAATTTGATAAGTAACATATATAACTTACCTTACTCGTTTGACACTTTGTTAAATTCTTGCTTCCATGGTAGATTTGAACCCTTTCTTGGATGGAATTTTACTTAGATTCTCCTCCTTTGATAATCTCTTGCTCCAATTCTTCTTCAATTCAAGTTTTTTTACGGAAGAGAGAAACAGGGGATGAATTATGATGAACAGGTTTTATACTTATAAATCCGGTATTATTAAATTTAATTATTGTTATTTCTGAGTGTTTTTAGAATCTTTTTATTTGTTTTTATGTTAATTTATTTCAGGTTGGAGTTGAATGGACAAATTGGTTATTTGAGAGAAGAAAAAAATTAAAAATTATTAAAATTAGAGCTGGGTGACATTTTTATAAATACCTAGGCGCTTGGATTTATACTAGATTAAATATGTAAGACTCCAACTTTTATGAATAAAGATTAATTTTTTCTAAATATTATTTTTGAATATTATGGTGTGGATTTGATATAATGTTATAGTTGTGGGTAATATTTATAAATTTTGCAAAGTAAGCAAGTTATAAAATATTCGTTTGGCTTAGTAGAAATAAAATACCCTAATGGAATATTTAAATACTATAATTAGGTATTGATCAATATAGTTATTTTAGTTCATTATTTGTCCCACTGTGAGATTAATAGTCATTACTATACCTGTCTAATTTATAATAATGTGTAGTAGTATAACAAGTTATATCTTTATCTAGGCACTTGGGGTTGCTCCTACATATATTAACTTATGGTAGCAGATCAACTATTATTTCTAAATTAATTATATTCTATCATTACGCGTTTCTCGAAATTTTAAACTTAATTTTTGAGCAGAAACGGATGAATAGTGTTTTTACGGAAATTTTTCGGAAAATTTTTATTTTCGTCTTGAAAATTCAAAATAATTAATTCTAGCACATAGCCAGGATATTAACCACATCCGCACATTCTAGATCATAGAACGACCTTCACATAACTTACTCACATAAATAATCAATTAAATTCATTTAATTCACATAATCAAATAAAAATTTAATTCTCATATAAATCAGATTTTCTCGGGCGTTACAGAATCCTTATTGGTTTTATATTAATCACATTTCATATCTTATAATGTTCATTTCATTTTGATTAAAACATTTTTTACGTTCATTAACACTTGTCACGGCGTTTCTACGTTCATTCGTTGTACGCCCGATTCGTCTCTCTTGCGTACGCTTAGTATGCTTATAAAACTTATCTAATACATCATTTATTATTATTAATCATCATTATACTTCATAATATTAATGATTTATAACTTAGAACATCTTTTATCGTTAGAAGCACTACATTTGCATACATGCATGCCTAACGCCCTCCGATTGCCTCCGAATACACATCAGTATCAAAGATGGAAATTTGTACCCCTGGATAATCAATTGTAAAAGGTATAAGTGGATATAGATTACTATACATGAGTTGTGAGATGATTTAATAATTACTTACATTTATACTACCATCAATGTCGTAACCGATAACCTTAGCTACCAACGGACTTCATAATAATCCATACTAATTGTAACATGTATAACTAATTGAACACATATAGCTTTAATTAGGAGCTGATTATAGCCGGTTACGGGCACATAACTATATCATTTTGCATACGGTGAGATTAATAGTCTTAATTAACGATAGTATAAACATCTATTTAATAACCCTCAGATATTTTACAAGAACCAGCAGGTTTATTCCACTTAGTATATATCTTTGCCTGGATACTAGTTCTGCTATAATAGGATGAAACTATCAGTATCCCTAATGATCTTGCTGATAACTATCTTCTAGCAACTTAGGTTATCTATGGCTACTTAGAATACTATAGCATTACAGCGGATATTATTATGTCCTAGGATACCATATTATCAACGGTTAACCAGAGCGTATTCTTTCTTCAGGTTACATTGTTTACGATAGTCAGACCGTAGTTACATGGGTAGCAACTGTCATAGTATATCTTAAGTTATCCAGTTAAATATTTAACGAAGATGATACATGTCTGCCTTCCGTCCATGTCTGTAGATTATTTACTTTCTAAAATAATATCATCATAGAATACTATTATCTAGTGACCTTGAGCATGAACGCATAGTATAATTAATTAGTCAAAGGTCTAACAAAAAAAGGAGGAACCAAATTGTCTATCTGGTTATAGTATAGACTGCACAGTTACTAAAGTGCGATGATAACTGAAACCAAGTCGATGTCTTCTATTACAGCTCCATCAATTGGGTCCGGGTAGATAAATACCTCAAGCATTTTTTGGATGGCAAGTCACTAGATTTTGCTGAAAGCAGAACAATTTTTTGTTTACTTTCATTTTACTTCCCTACTTTCCAAAAAAAAAATTAAAAACAATAAAAGATAATTAAGAAATAATAACCTTTCAAATATTTACAGATAGTGTGAACTAGCTATAATTTCCCTCTAACCCTCAATAAACCAATGTTATACTTTACAGAAAACTAGCAGCAAATTAACATTAGGGCTATCATACTTAATTCCACTTATAATACTACCTTATATACTAAGTTATCATTCTGTTCAAGTCAATCTGGATACTAATCAGATTATATCAATTGTTGGCCTATAGTACTGATATGTAAATACTTATATGTACAAAATATGGTTATACAATATAATAACAGTTTGTTATTCTCGACATACTACGATCTTTCCTCGTCTCTCCTGGCAGTCTTCGAACTCCGAGATCTCAAGTATGAGTTGCTACTAATGGGAATAGTTGGATATTCTCAATCCATGAGTATACCACCAATGAATAGGCTCATCAAAACTGAATAGTACTCTATCAATGATAACCAAAAATTGGAATCAAAATATGAAATATATCTGAGGGTCATAAGACCACGAACTATGTCCACGATTACAAGTAATCTTTCAACTTTAACCTAAACAGTTATACTGTAGGGACTTCACGTACTTAGGGGGATCAGCCCTTTGTACCATGTATTGTGCACAAACATCTAAACGCTTACGCATAAATAATCCTCTGTAATAGGGTTGTTCATCTCAGTTTTAATATACGAGTCCGCACCAAAGGAAGTTTGGTTTGGATAAGTTTTAAGGTAATTTAGAGTTCAACGAACATCAACTAAGGATTAGTTGAATAAATATAGTTTAATATCACTTTAAGTGCTCGATAGCAATATGATATGAAATAGTCATGAATTATAAGTGAATCAACATTATACATAGAAATCATGGTTTAGAAATGAATTAGGAAGCATAAGCATTTGAATATTATAACAAACTTTGCTTGAACAATAATAAGCTAAGGCTATTAATCTTACTCAATAAAAGAAATGAGTTAATGAACATGCATGATTAATAACAAGTTGAAGAATAAAACTTGTTCAACATAAGAATAACAGAATTTAGGAACTTGCGTAATAAGAAACAAAATTAAAGATAAGAACCCTTCTCAAAGTAAGAGTTAGGTTGAAGAGTTTGCATGAACATAATCAAGTTAGAATAGATATATAAGTAGGTTTAGGAACTTGCTCAATGCATCAATAAGGTTTAAACACTTGCACAATCGTAAAAGTAGAGTTAGAGGACTTGTCTCGTGCGTAGGTTAAACAATCACTATATACTCACGTTCACCACAAGTCCTACACATACCATATGTATTGACAATAAACATTAGTTACAACAATATTAGCTTCATGAGTTTCTTTCCCACTTTTAGTATAGCTCACTAACTAAGTTTAAGTTTAAACAACATCACATCTTTTCATGAACATCACTTTTTAGCTTTATTACAACTACTTAAATAATCATGTCATTGCACCATATACACATTAATAACTTGATAAAACATCCTATTACATATCCAACATGTTATCATTAGGTTATACTAATACACAAAGGTTTACACTTGCATTCGTGCATTCTGACGCCCTCCGATTGCCTCCAAATGCACTTATAAGAATTGAGGTACTGATGTTGTGGATAAACTATAGATAAGTTATCAGCAACATCAATACTTTAGCCATAGGTAATTTGTACATATAAGTATAAATTGTGTGTAGCCATGGTTAGATTGGGCCTATATATTGTGCTATCACATTCTTATATGATTAAGCTATATCCATGTCACAGTTAGGCATCATTGAATTCTTGGACTATAATGTGTAATCAACTTCAACTTTAAAAGTCATAAGACTATAAGGACTCCCCGTACTTAGGGGGATCAGCCCTTCGTACAATATATTGTGCAAAAACATTTCAACGCTAAGCGTAAATTATCCCCTAATAATAGGGTTGTTCATCTCAGTATTTAGAGTACAAGTCCGCACCAAAATAAGTTTGGTTTGGATACATTTCAAGGGTAATTTAGAATTCAACGGTCATCAACTAAGGATTAGTTGAATACAATATTGATAATGTCATGCTATGGAATAATCATAACTGAATCGACATTGTAAATTAAGATTATGCTTTAGGAATAAACTAATTACATAAACATCGAATAATCATAACGTACCTTGCTTGAACAATATTAAGCCAATGTTATTTAAGATTGAGTACTAGCATGCATAACAAATAGTAATTTAAATGATGAAATTTGTTCAACATTAGTATATCAGAATATGTAAACTTGCATGCTAGATAACAAGTTAACGACAAGAATAACTTGTTCATTGTCAGAATAAGATTTAGAAATCATAAACAAACTAGATACAATCGTAAGAATAAACTTGCACAATGTAATACATAAACTAGCTCAACGAAAGTGTTGAGTTAGAAAACTTGCTCAATTGTAAAAGTAGGATTAGAGAATTTGCTCAATGTAAAGGATAAGTTTAGAAACTTGTTCAACGTAGATGTACTACAACAATACTTATGGTAGCAACTGATCTAGGCCTATAGTGATTGGTGTGCTCATAGTGTGAACAACCATCCGATTAGTTAATGCCATGTCATACTAGCTCGGTATAGACTGGAGTGTTAGCTTCCAAACACTCATTAAACCCAGCATTCTTTACAAGCTCAAGTATGTCCTTGAACTGTTTGAAACTTTGGTTGGATATCATGGATTGAGCATACTAAGATAATAAAGTTTAATGAACTTATATACTGGGAGACATGGGAGAGTATTCGTAAAAATGACTATTCGCAGTACATTATAAAGTTCAAGTAGAATGACATGTTGCCAATAACTGCTCAATAATATTTCTATACATTGTGTGCATTTAACTTCACGAAATGTCATTAACAATCTGTGATCATTGCTTACCAACATAAGTTAATGGTATTGTAGGTTCACATTATGATATTATCTCGTTTGGCTATCAAGGTCTAGTATGGTATTAACAACATCGCTCGATGTAACGAATTAGGTTACAAGAGCTTATTCAATTGTACATAAGGATAGAATCAATAGTCTTGCTCAATAAAAGTTTAGGAACTTGCATTCATTAATAAAAAAATGAAGTTAGAAAGCTTGCTCAATAAAAGTTTAGGATAAGAAACTTGCTCAATTGTAAAGAGGTAAGGTTTAGAAACTTGCATTCATTAATAAAAGAATGAAGCTTGTATGTAAGCTACACAAGTGTAATAATGTTCGCCAATTACCCTACACATATCATTGGAATCGCAATAACACTTAGTTGTATTAATATTAGCTTTATAGGTCTAACCCATCATTTAGGTCATTGTGGGGCACATTTCACTATTCTATAAAAGTGGACATTTAACATGGGACTACCCAAAATAGTAATAAGGACTTTTATCCTGGGACGGAGGGAGTATATGCTTGAGTTGAATAGTTTGAGCATTGGCTTCCTAATTGTATTTTTAAGAGATTTTTTAAACCTTCGAATACCCTTTTATTCTCGTTTTGTTATGGATTGTAAAAAGTTAAGTTGAGGCAACCCTTTCTTTACAGTAAACAAAATACAAAAGTAGTAAAGTACAGGGAAAATAAATCAGTTGGGTCAAGAAAAATTGAAAAAAAAAATAGAAAAAGGGAAGGGTAGAAAAAAATGATTTGTCCACAAGTTGAGGTCACTTTGCCACTAGCCTAAAAGCAATAGTCACATACTTAAAGTGTAATGCACAAATCGGTAAACTCTCACTACTACCCCCTACAATGTATATTTATTTGTTTTTCTGTGTAAAATTTAATCATCGCACAACAATCTACCATCTTTTTATTATATTTTAATTTATTAATTGTACGTACACATTTTGTGACGCCCCCAAAATTAGGTATACGTCACCCATTTTGGGTTGCCACTTACATGGTACATAAATTCAAATACAAACTTAATTATACATCTGTCGTGTAACATACGACAATACATAAACTGCGAGTTATAATAGGAATATTGTCATTTGAACAATATCCATACTCAAGAAGTCCTCATTACATTTATTGTCACACTATTTAACAGAATAGTGAGGACTACTAATGCTATCTTCGGGACCATCACTCTTTTTCCGGACTCGTCCCAGCTATATTCTCATTTCCTGAAGAGAACAGTGAAAGAAAGGGTGAGCTCAACTAGCCCAGTAAGAATTATTATAACTAAGATAATGCAGAATAAATTATCAATAGTCTTCAACAATGTTAAACTGATAAAATACAATATACAACCAATTTAACTGCAGCGGAATATGCAATCCATTAAAAGAGTCAAGTAGAAAATAAAGTCTACTATCTTTTAGGTTTTAAAAGGTTTTCATCAATTTTTATCACTAAGACTCGGTTTAATGAATAAACCACAATATCTAATCATCCACGTATTACATGGTCAAGAATTTTCATCAAATTATCAATGGTCATGACTATATAGAATCACCCTCGGTCATAATCATAACAAAAACTATCCATCATTGTGACATACGTGAGACCCAGATTTTATCAATAAAGATTTAAATTTTGTCGAAATAATTTTTAATATTATGGTGTGAATTTGAGATAATATTATAGTTGTGGGTAGTATTTATAAATTTTGCAAAAGTATGCAAGTGGTTATATTATATTCGATTGGTCGAGGAATATTCGCTTTAGCGAGGAATATTCGTATAACGACTCAATCATTGGTGGACCCCACAATGTAATTATTGTCGGATTGAGAAAAGCGACACAAATATTTTATTGAAATAACGGCGGAAGTTTCTGGTTGATCTTTGTTGAACTACTCGGTAGTAAAAGAACAAAGATGTCGTGTGGTTGTATAGTAGAAAGACACCAGATTGATTATTGATGCTTATGTGAAGTCACTCGGTTTGATTCCATTATTGTCGATTAATAATATGAATTATTATAGCGATAATGACGTTTTGTTTTATTCAGTATTATTAACATAATAAAGCGTAAACATCTTTTTATATAAAGCAGAATACTTTATTAAAGTTATTCTATAAATAGAATATATTATATTTTATTATGATAGTGTTGCGTAGTGTTTTGCATAGTGTTGCATAGTGTTTGCATAGTAAAATGTTTTTATATAAATAGAATATATGATATTTTATTTAAAAGATTTTGCTTTAAATATGGAATAGTCGATTAAAGTAAATCAATTTGGATAGATTCATGGATTAATTACTATGCATTCTATTTTCCTATAAATAAGCTCATTCCTTCATTATTTTCCTACTGAATTCTTTGAAACTCAGAGAGAAATTATAGAGAGAAGCTATAGAGAGAAAAGAAGAAGAGTATTACGGTACTTCACTACTTTGATATCCGGTGTCTTTTACTAGTAAGGATATTATTTGTTGTGTACCGTAGTGGGTGTTATTCTTTCTTATTCATGAAGAGAACTTACATCGTTATTCCATTCATTATTATTACATTGGAATAACTTTATAAAAGTGGCATACCCTATACATAACTTGTATCTGTGGCAGATACCCTATACTTGGTGAAATCCTTATATTATTCCATTCTTATTTATTCATTGGAATAACTTTGTATACGCTTGAATCCCCTATACTTGGTGATCTTCTTACATTATTC
The DNA here is from genome assembly GCA_020205615.1 of Panax quinquefolius. NCBI lineage: Eukaryota > Viridiplantae > Streptophyta > Magnoliopsida > Apiales > Araliaceae > Panax > Panax quinquefolius. The sequence continues at coordinate 5,639,330 of CM035156.1, forward strand.
TATTCTTTATTATTACATTTGGAATATCACATGCATGTGTTTTACAAAGGACACAGTTCCATTGTTTATTATTCCGCATTTATTATTCGGCCGGAATATCGCATCGATGTAATAATTTCACCTAACCGGTAGTTATTATTATTATTACGTTGGAATAACTCGCATACATCAAGTACCGCATGCGTGGTGATTTCTTTTGTTATTCCATTCTTTATTATACCCGGTTAGTTAAAACTTTGACTTATACTCCATGAAATTAGTAGAATATCCTCGATATTTGCGTTTCATCCAAAGATCTTTTCATGGAAATATTCTTACGATCATTCTTGAATTTTACTCTACAAAACAAAGATTCTTGTTGACAATTTGGGACGTTAATAAATCCTGAGAAATTAATTCTTGAACTTGTTTTATTGAATTCTTATATTATTGTCATCATCCTCATGTTTATATTATGTTGAAAGTTATCTTTGGCTTACGTGCATAGATGAACTTAGTATGATTATGACGAGGTTCATTCGGTATAATCATGGCTTGATATAAATGATGTGACAAAAGTCCTCAAAGTGGCGTAATGTCTGATGATGGATAGTTTTTGGTATGATTATGACCGGGGGTGATTTGGTATAGTCATGACCATTGATAATTTGATGAAAATCCTTGGCCAAGTGGTACAAGGATGATTAGATATTGTGGTTTATTCATTAAAGCGAGTCTTAGTGATAAAATTGATGAAAACCTTTTAAAACCTAAAAGATAGTAGATTTTATTTTCTCTTGACTCTTTTAATAGATTAGATATTCATTTGCAGATTAAACCTGGTTGTCTATTGTATTTTATCGGTTTAACATTGTTGAAGGCTAATGATAATTTATACGCATTATCTTAGTCATAATATTTCTTCTTGGGCTAGTTGAGCTCACCCTTTCTTTCCTTTTTTCTTCTTGAAATGAGAATATAAATTTGGGGACGAGTTGGGGGAAGCAGTGATGGTCTGAAGATAGCATTAGTAGTCCTCACTATTCTCGTGAAATAGTGTGATAATAATTGTAATGAGGACTCCTTGAGTATGGATATTGTCTAAATGACAATATTCTATTAGAACTCTCGGTTTATGTATTGTCGTATGTTACCTGACGGATGTATAATTAAGTTTGTATTTGAATTTATGTACCATGTAAGTGGCGACCCAAGATGGGTGGACGTATACCTAATTTTGGGGTGTCACGGTTGGTATCGAGCTTAGAGATATGATCCACGGCTAAGATGCGAGATAAGAACTAGGAGGGAGGCACGGGAATTCCTTATTTAGTATGACCTACCTAAGTTTATTTGGTATTTGATTGGTCGATCGAGGAGTATAGTGATAATATGTTGCATGTCAATTAACCCTTATTTTGTGGCGGTGTTTGAAAATGGCATCAGAGAATGTTGAGAATAAGAATGGAGCATGGAGGAGGTATTGATTCTCCACGGATCAATAATCGGGACAATGTGCTGCAACAGGATGGTGATAATCCTCCGTAAACAACAACACCGATCAATTGATTGAACGAATGATGCGTTTAAAAGGTTTTAGAATTCATGCAACATCAAAGTAAAGCGACTCTGTCCAAAAGCGTGGGGTGGAAACACGGAAAACTCTCGGGCGGTCACCGCATTAAACAATTCAAGGGCTGGGACCACCGGATTTTAAGGAGAGCCAAAACCACTTCGGCGGAAGCATGGATAAAGCAGATTACCAAGATATTTGATGTCTTGGGATGTTCCGAGGAGCAAAAGGTTCCTTTTGCCGCCTTTATGTTCTTGTGGAGAGGCGGATTCTTGGTGGGGAATCGGTAAAAGCGTACTCAACTTCTTTGTCTTGAAGATATCTTGGGAGAAGTTCAGGAGTTGTTCAACGACAAATACTTTCACGAAAGTATTAATATATATAAGAAGGAGGTGGAGTTTATCAAGTTGGAACAAAACAATATGATCGTGTTGCAATACGAGGCAAAATTTGCGGAGTTATCACGGTTTCGCCCCACTTGGTGGATAATGAAGAGAGAATGGCGCTAATGTTTTTAAGAGGTTTGAAGCGGGAGATACGTCAACATCTTATTTCTCATAGCGTGTTTGTATTCAGGATGTTGTAAATAGGGCTCGATTAGTGGAAAGCGATAACGAGTCAACGAATAAACTAAAGAAGCGGTAAGCAAAATTATAATACCAAATGGAGTAGTCATCGAGCGGTGACAACAAACGTGGAGGAATCAACGAGTTAGATATGGTAACCACTTCGGTGGTAATCGGGTCAAAGCAATAAGAATGGACATTTCAAGAAAAGGAGATTCAACAATGATGGAAAGACGCGTCGACCAAAGACCCGTTGTTAAGGAAGGAGAAAGACCACTATCATATGCTTCAAATGCGGAGGAGAGGACACATCGATCGAACTGCGTCATGCTTAGAAAAAGCATGTTATAATTGTGGAAAGAGAAGGTCACTTAGCTCGATTTTGTCGTTTCATGAAGACAAATTCAACTAGGATGGAGGCACCAAAGGTGTCCCTGCACAAACCAAAGCCGATAGTTTAGAGATAGCGTTTTTTTTTCGTGACGAGGAACACGAATAAGATTATCACGGGTAAGTAATCATAAGCTCTTGCGAAGTCTATACCGTGTTAGATACCGATTCTACCCACTCTTTTATTTCACCTAGTTGTGTTCAACGTTTAAATTTGACTCAGGAGAATTTAGACTTTGACTTATTAGTTGAAACTTCGTTAGTAGGAGCCTTAATTTATCGCTACTATTTTTAAATCTTGTTTGATTCAAATAAACACTTTCACGTTACTGTCGATCTTATCTTTTGAAAATACTTGCCTTTGATGTGATTTTAGGAATCAATTGGTTAACTACTCATCATGCTTTTCGTAAGGTTGTTAGCTTTTATATTCATAAACCTTGACTGTTATCTGAATTCAAAGTAACCAAACCCTAAAGTTAATCTTTGTTATATCAAGCCATAAGTAAAGAGCCCCGATCCTTTCGTTGTTAACTTCCTTGTGTGGAATGCCAAAAGCGGACTTTCTCAGAGGCGACGTCGTGATGAAGATGGCAAGTTGATAGGTATCATTGTGAGGTGCTATCTTGGTTAAAGGATAGAAGTCACAGTTGGTATCAATGTGACGTATTATCCAAGTTTTGGATGAGAGTCACAGTTTTTAATGATATTTCTATCATTAATAAATTTCCTGGCGTATTCTTGAAGATTTCCTAGCCTACCCTAGAGCGTGAAATCGAATTTTGTATTGACCCCAGTACAAAACCCATTTCTTAAACCCTCAAATATTTCTTCAACTAAAAGGATCTGTTTACGAGGATTATGATGAAATTCATAATAAAAGCATTGGACTAATGAAAATCATGGGTATATGAAGTATTAGTAAGTGTTATGATGAGTTATGTTGGTTATTATGTGAAAACATGAAAGTTTCTTAGAAATCACAAAGAGTTGAAAACCAGATTTTGGTGAAAAACGTAACATGAAATTCAATTGACCAAATCTCCTATTATATTTTGAATTTTTAAGTGTGGTTAAGTCCTAGAGTTAGATCTATGAGTTACCTAACTAATCCAAGTGGAATTCTGGAAAAGGTGTTGTAGATTTTCGTGTGGGTGATTTTAATAAAGAATGAAAAGCTGGAAATTTCAAAAAAGCTACTGATTTTATTTTTAAAAGGGCATTTTCGGCCACTTAAATTATGAAAAAATTCTAGCCTTTTGGGAAATGAAAGTATATGGTATAAGGTAACTCCTGTCCAAAAATGAGCTTATTTCGACTTAAAATGAGCAAGTTATGACCATTTCAATATTTAGGTTTTTAAAGCGAAAAATGATATAATAGGAGTTCTACAACTCAGATGACCATGAAATTTAAACTGGAGGCTCACATTAACATGTGTAAGGTCCTGCCAAGATTTGGGAATTCTGGAGTTAAACTTGAGGTAGCTAATTTCTTAAGGAATTAATTAGAAATTGATTTTTGAAAAATAGTAAATGAATTTTAAAAATTTTGAGAAAAATATATTTTCATTATGGGACTATATTATGCTAAATCCCGAAAAGAAATATTTTGGGACTGATTTGGTATTTTCATGAAAATAGTTTAATTACTGAACATATGAGTTAAATATGTTATGTGAAGTAATAAAAGTTGAAAATAGGATTTTATGGCTAGAGAATCCTATATAGAGTATATGCATATTTTGTTTTGAGGATTTGATAATTGGTGATGATATCTTATGAGTATGGCATTTTTGAATGATTAAATGCATTATATGGTAAAGCGTAAACAATTGAGATAAATTGTTTATAAATTTAAGAAAGTATTGTTATAATATTAATGATATTAGATTATGAGATTATTAAGTGATTGATAACATGGGGATATTCTTGAATCTCGATAAATTATATTATAAATGTTTAATATTTATCCTTTATCTCATTTGATTGATTCTTTATATCATTATCCTCATGCTTATATTATGTTGAAAGTCATCCGGCACGTATTTTGTAGTGCATAGATGGACTTGGTATGATTATGACCAATGGATTGTTCGGTATAATCATAACTGTAGTAATTGAAAACACGATTATCTTTGGAGCGTAGTGCATGGATAATTTGTGGTCGTGATACTAATGAATACACGATTATCTTTGGTAGTAGTCATGGATAATTTGTGGTCGTGATACTAATGAATACACGATTATCTTTGTACGTAGTGCATGGATAATTGTGGTCGTGATCTTAATGAATACACGATTATCTTTGGTAGTAGTGCATGGATAATTTGTGGTCGTGATCTTAATGAATACACGATTATCTTTGGTAGTAGTGCATGGATAATTTGTGGTCGTGATACTAATGAATACACGATTATCTTTGGTAGTAGTGCATGGATAATTTGTGGTCGTGATCTTAATGAATACACGATTATCTTTGCACGTAGTGCATGGATAATTCGTGGTCGTGATAATAAAGAATATCCTTGGCTTGTAGTGCGGGGATGATTCGATGATGTGGATTAATTATTGAATTTGAGTCTCAAAGAATGAAATATTAATTCATGGATGTGGTAACGATCGTCTTTGGTAGTAGTACATTGATGGACTTGGTATGATTATGACCGAGGATTATTCGGTATAATCATGACCAGTAAATAAAAACACGAATATCCCCGGCGTTGGTGCATGGATAATTCGCGGTCGTGATCTTATTAAGTCGAGTCTCGGCATTATTGGTTTTCTGGTTGTATATCTTTGCTTTGTAGTGCAAAGATGAATTGTTAATGAATATCTTTAATGGGATTGCAAAGATGAATTTAATGTTTTCAACGATAAAGGTATTCAAGGTATCCTCACCTCTTATCATACAGTCGCATTACCCTAATTTCGAGGTAGAAATTCCATAAGGAGGAGATTGTGAGACCCCAGATTTTATCAATAAAGATTTAAATTTTGTCGAAATAATTTTTAATATTATGGTGTGAATTTGAGATAATATTATAGTTGTGGGTAGTATTTATAAATTTTGCAAAGTATGCAGTGGTTATATTATATTCGATTGGTGGGGAATATTCTTTAGCGAGGAATATTCGTACAACTACTCAATCATTGGTGGACCTACAATGTAATTATTGTCGGATTGAGAAAGCGACAAAAATATTTTATTGAAATAACGGCGGAAGTTTTACCGTTGATCTTTGTTGAACTACTCAGTAGTAAAAATACGATGTCGTGTGGTTGCGTAGTAATACTTACGGTATTGATTATTGATCTTATGTGAGAAGTCACTCGGTTTGATTTCATTATTGTCGATTAATAATATGAATTATTATAGCGATAATGACGCGTTTTGTTTTATTCAGTATTATTAACGTAATAAAAGCGAAACATCTTTTTATATAAAATAGAATACTTTATTAAAGTTATTACATAAATAGAATATATTATATTTTATTATGCATAGTGTTGCGTAGTGTTTTGCATAGTGTTTTGCATAGTGTTGCGTAGTGTTTGCATAGTAAAATGTTTTATATAAATAGAATATATGATATTTTATTTAAAAGATTTTGCTTTAAATATGGACCGTCGATTAAAGTAAATCAATACTGGATAGTTCATGGATTAATTACTATGCATTCTATTTTCCTATAAATAGAAGTTCATTCCTTCATTATTTTCTTATTTAATTCTTTGAAACTCTAGAGAGAGAAATTATAGAGAGAAGCTATAGAGATAAAATCTATAGAGAAAGAAGAAGAGAGTGATACGGTACTTCACTACTTTGATATCCGGTGTCTTTTACGGTAAGGGATATTATTTGTTGTACCGTAAGGGTGTTATTCTTTCTTATTCATGAAGAGAACTTACATTATTCCATTCATTATTATTGTGGACGCCCCCAAAATTAGGTATCGTCACCCATCTTGGGTCGCCACTTACACATGGTACATAAATTCAAATACAACTTACTAATATAAGCGTAGTATGCAATACGACATAAAGCGTGAGTTTGAATACAAATTTTGTCTACTAGATATTATACAAACTCAAAAGGAGTCCTCATTACAACTATTATCACACTATTTCACGAGAATAGTGAGGGACTACTAATCTTATCCTCGGACCATTACTTCGTTCCCCGACTCGTCTCAAACTATGTTCTCATTTCACAGAAGAGAACAATGAAAGAAAAGGTGAGCTCAACTAGCCCAAAGAAGAAATATTATGACTAAGATAATGCGAATAAATTATCATTAGCCTTCAACGAGATTAAACCGATAAAATACAATGAACAACCGGTTTAAGCTGCGGTGGAATAAGCAATCCATTAAAAAGAGTCAAGTAGAGAATAAAGTCTACTATCTTTTAGGTTTTAAAAAGGTTTTCATCAATTTTTATCATTTGAGACTCGACAATAATAAACCACCACATCTAATCATCCTTGTATACCACGGTCGAGGATTTTCATCAAATTATCAATGGTCATGACTATCGAATCACCCACGGTCATAATCATACCAAAAACTATCCATCAACGCATTACAGCCTTTGAGGACTTTTGTCACATCATTTATATCAAGTCGTGATTATCTAGAATGATCCTGGTCATAATCATACTAAGTTCATCTATGCACGTAAGCAAAGATAACATAATATAACATGAGGATGATGACAATGACATAGTAATTCAATAAAACAAGTTCAAGAATTATTTAATCCATGAATTATTAACGTCCAAATTGTCAACATGACAATCTTGTTTCGTAGAGTAAAATTCAATAATGATCGAGGAAGAATATTTCCATGAAAAGATCTTTGGATGAAACGCAAATATCAAGGATATTCTACTAATTTCATGGAGTATAGAAGTCAAAGTTTTAACCAATTTGGGTATAATAAAGAATGGAATAACAAAAGAAATCACCGTGCATGCGATTGTACTTGGCATGAGGCGAGTTATTCCAACAGAATAATAATAACGGAACGGTCGGTGAAATTGAAATTCACAAGGGAGGATGTTCCAATGAGAATAATAAAGATGGAATCGGATCGATTGTAAAACACACGAGATAGGATATTCCAGCGAGAATGATAAAGAGCGGAACCGGTCGATTGTAAAACACACATGAGCGAGGATGTTCCAGCAGAATAATAAAAAAGCGAAAACCGGTGGTGTAAAACATGACGGGATGTTCCAATGAGAATAATAGAAGAATGTCACCAAGTATAGGGTGGCCGCGTATCTGAGTTATTCAATGAGAATAATAAGCAATGGAATAACATAAGGATTTCACCAAGTATATAGGTATCTGGCGTATACATGTTATGTATAGGGTATGCCACTTTTACTGAGTTATTCAACAGAATGATAATGAATGGAATAATGAAGTTCTCTTCAAGAAGAAAGAATAACACCCACTACAGTAAAAAAAACCTGAATATAGAAGTAGTGAAGTAGCGAGAATACTCTTCTTCTTTCTATAATTTTTTCTCTATAGCTTCTCTCTATAATTTCTCTCTCAGAGTTTCAATGAATTAAAAGAAAATAATGAAGGAATGAGCTTATTTATAGGAAAATGGAATGCATAGTAACTAATCCATGAGCGGTCCATATTGATTTACTTTAATCGACTATCCATATTTAAAGAAAAATCTTTTAAATAAAATATAATATATTCTATTTATATAAAAACATTTTACTACGCAAACACTATGCAACACTATGCATAATAAAATATAATATATTCTATTTATAGAATAACTTTAATAAAGTATTCTATTTTATATAAAAGATGTTTACATTTTATTACGTTAATAATACTGAATAAAATAAAACGTCATTATCATTATAATAATTCATATTATTAATAAATGATAATGAAATCAAACCGAGTGACTTCTCACATAAGCATCAATAATCAATACTGGTGTGCTTCTTATGCAACCACACGTATTCATTGTACTTTTACTACCGAAAGTAGTTCAACAAGTAACCACGGTAAAACTTCCATAGTTATTTTAATAAAATATTTTTGTTGCGTTTTCTCAATCCGACAATAATTACATTGTATGGGGTCCACCAATGATTGAGTAGTTATACGAATATTCCTCGCTAAACCGAATATTCCCGACCAATCGAATATAATATAACCACTTGCATACTTTTGCAAAATTTATAAATACTACCCACAACTATAATATTATCTCAAATTCACACTATAATATTAAAAATTATTTCGACTAAATTTAAATCTTTATTGATAAAATCTGGGGTCTCACAATCTCCCTCCTTATGGAATTCAGCCCTCGAAATTAGAAGTTACGATACTGATATGATAAAGAGATGAGGATACCTTGAATACCTTTATCGTTGAAAACATTAAATTCATTTTTGCAATCCCAGGCAAAGATATTCATTAACAATTCATCTTTGCACTACGTGCCAAAGATATACAATCAGTAAAACCAATAATCTTTGAAACTCGACTTTAATAGTATCACGACCACGAATTATCCATGCACCTTCTTTGGCGAGGATATTCGTGTTTTCAATACTGATCGTGATTATACCGAATAATCCGTGGTCATAATCATACCAAGTCTATCAATGCACTACTGACCAAAGATGACTTTTACCACATCCATGAATTAATATTTCATTCTTTGAGACTCATTTCAATAATTAATCCACATCATCGAATTATCCCCTCGCTACTGGGCCGAGGATATTCATTAAGTATCACGACCACGAATTATCCATGCACTACTACCAAAGATAATCGTGTATTCATTAGTATCACGACCACAAATTATCCATGCACTACTACCAAAGATAATTGTGTATTCATTAATATCACGACCACAAATTATCCATGACTACTACCAAAGATAATTGTGTATTCATTAGTATCACGACCACAAATTATCCATGCACTACTACCAAAGATAATTGTGTATTCATTAGTATCACGACCACAAATTATCCATGCACTACTACCAAAGATAATTGTGTATTCATTAGTATCACGACCACAAATTATCCATACTACTACCAAAGATAATGTGTGTATTCATTAATATCACGACCACAAATTATCCATGCACTACTACGAAAAGGTAATTGTGTTTTCAATTACGGTTATGATTATCCGAACAATCCTCGGTCATAATCATACCAAGTCCATCTATGCACTACAGAGCCCACGAGATGACTTTCAACATAATATAAACATGAGGATAATGATATAAAGAATCAATCAAATGAGATAAAGGATAAATATTAAACATTTATAATATAATTTATCCAGATTCAAGAATATCCCCATGTTTTCAATCACTTAATAATCTCATAATCTAATATCATTACTATTATAACAATATTTTAATCACTTCTTAAATTTATAAACAATTTATCTTAATTGTTTACGCTTTATCATATAATGCATTTAATCATTCAAAATGAAATACTCATAAGATATCATCACCAATTATCAAATCTCTCAAAAAATATGCATATACTCTATATAAGATTTTCTAGCCATAAAATCCTATTTTCAACTTTGTTACTTCACATAACATATTTAACTCATATGTTCAGTAACTAAACTATTTTCATGAAAATACCAAATCAGTCCCAAAAATATTTCTTTTCTGGGATTTAGCATAATATAGTCCCATGATGAAAATATATTTTTCGGAATTTTTAAAATTCATTTACTATTTTCAAAAATCAATTTCTAATTAATTCCTTAAGAAATTAGCTACCTCAAGTTTAACTCCAAAATTCCCAAATCTTGGCAGGACCTTACACATGTTAATGTGAGCTTCTAGTTTAAATTTCATGGTCATGGAGTTATAGAACTCTCGGTTATAGCGTTTTTAAATGAAAAAATCTAAATATTGAAATAGTCATAACTTGCTCATTTTAAGTCGAGAATGAGCTCATTTTTGGACAGGAGGTACTTTATACCATATACTTTCATGTCCCAAAAGGCCAGAATTTTTCTCATAATTTAAGTGGCCGAAATAGCCCTTTAAAGTTTCTGGGCAGTAGCATTTTCGAAATTTACAGCTTTGGTCTCCTTTGCTAAAATCAGTCCACACAAAAATCTACAACACCTTTTCCAGTAATTCCACTTGGATTAGTTAGGTAACTAATAGATCTAACTCTAGGACTTGACCACACTCAAAAATTCAAAATATAATAGGAGATATGGTCAATTGAATTTCATGTTACGTTTTCACCAAAATCGATTTTCAACTTTTGTGATTTCTAAGAAACTTTCATGTTTTCACATAATAACCAACATAACTCATCATAACACTTACTAATACTTCATATACCCATAATTTTCATTAGTCCAATGCTTTTATTATGACTTTCATCATAATCCTCGTAAATGCAGATCCTTTTTAGTTGAAGAAATATTTGAGGGTTTAAGAAATGGGTTTTTTTATGGGGGGTTCGATACAAAATTCGATTTCACGCTCTAGGGTAGGCTAGGAAATCTTCAAGAATCGTCAAGAAATTTATTAATGATAGAAATATCATTCAAAATCGCTACTCTTATCCAAGACTTGGATAGAGACGTTACATTGATACCAACCGTGACTTCTATCCCTTAACCTAGATAGCACCTCACAATGATACCTATAAACTTGCCATCTTCATTCACGATGTCGCTTACTGAAAAGTCCGGCCCGGTGCATTCCACACAAGGAAGTCAACAACGAAAGGATCGGGGCTCTTTACTTATGTAAAGCGATATAACGATGATTAACTTTAGGGTTTGGTTACTTTGAATTCAGTATAACGAGTTGGTATAAATATAAAAGCTAACAACCTTACGAAAAGAATAATGAGTAGTTAATCAATCATTTTTGAAAATTACCTCAAAGGCAAGTATTTTCAAAGAGACAATATCGACAGTAGCGTGAAAGTGTTTATTTGAAACAACAAGATTAATAAGCGGTGGAGGTAACGAAGGTTCCTACTAACGAAGTTTCAACCAATAAGTCAAAGTTTAACTTCTTGAATCAAATTTAAGCGTTGAACACAACTAGGTGAAATTAAAGAGTGGGTAGAACTTGTATTGAATAAAGTATAGACTTAGCATTAATTTATAATTAACTTACGTAATAACCCGTTCGGGTTTCTCGTAAACGCTCTCGCTTAAATTACCGAAGTTTGACTTTACTATAGGGTACATTCCACCCTTAAGTGCTTCTTCACATTCACGATCCATGATTTGAATCATTATTCTCGATCCATATCGAATTCGGGTTGACCATTATGCATGTGGTAATTCGAATTCGATGTTCGGGTTCTCCCAATTCTTTGTCCAAAAGTAAAGTCCATTTCATCTATTTTGGCTTTATTGGATCGGACGTTTTTTTCTACACTATCAACGCGTTGTGCAGCTTTTACCCATGCATCGTCTATTCTCCTTCGTTCAGTTGTTTCTTCCTTCAGCTGATCCTTGATTTTTAAATTCTCAGATTCCAACTTTAATATCTTACACCCTGCCAAAGCGTGATTTTGTTCGAGCATCACATATCGGGTAACCCAATTTTGAATTGTTGTATCCCTTTGTTCCACGACCGTTCTTTCGTTCTTCAACTGTTCTTCTAGCTCACGAACACGATTTTGTAATTCTAAGTTTTGATCATAAATTTCTTCTAACCAATTCTCCTCGGGTTCCTCTTCTTTCTCTTCTTCCTCACTCAAATTTCTTTACCTCTGCGCAACTAGCTCTTGAAAGGTGCAACAATTAGTTCTTCATTCACTACGTGGATATCTCTAATTTGTTCCTCAAATGCGACCTTTCGCATTAACACGATTAGTGATTAAAGGTGTGTCATAGTGGTCACATTCACTCCATTGTGAATATTTTCAATTGCCATTTCCAAACACTACCACAACACAACGGTTAATTAATATATCAAATATTATCCCTATACTCGATTGAACCAATTAAATACCAAATAAACTTAGGTAGGTCATCTTAGCGAAGGAATTTCCGTCTCTCCCCTCCTAGTTCTTATCTCACATCTTAGCGAGGATCATATCCTAAGCTCGACGATACCAAGTTGTGCGCCCCAAAATTAGGTATCGTCACCCATCTTTGGGTCGCCACTTACATGGTACATAAATTCAAATACAACTTACTAATATAAGCGTAGGTATACAATACGACATAAAGCTGTGAGTTTGAATACAAATTTTGTCTACTAGATATTATACAAACTCAAAAGGAGTCCTCATTCTGACTATTATCACCTTTATTTCGCAGAATAGTGAGGACTACTAATCTTATCCTCTAGACCATTACTTACGTTCCCAGGCTTCGTCCCACTATGTTCTCATTTCTGAAGAGAACAATGAAAGAAAAGGGTGAGCTCAACTAGCCCAAGAAGAAATATTATGACTAAGATAATGCGAGAATAAATTATCATTAGCCTTCAATGATATTAAACCGATAAAATACAATAGACAAACGGTTTAAGCTGCAATGGAATAAGCAATCCATTAAAAGAGTCAAGTAGAGAATAAAGTCTACTATCTTTTAGGTTTTAAAAGGTTTTCATCAATTTTTATCATTTGAGACTCGACAATAATAAACCACCACATCTAATCATCCTTGTACCACGGTCGAGGATTTTCATCAAATTATCAATGGTCATGACTATATAAGAATCACCCCTGGTCATAATCATACCAAAACTATCCATCATTGCATTATGTGCTATCGAGGACTTTTGTCACATCATTTATATCAAGTCGTGATTATACCGAATGATCCACGGTCATAATCATACTAAGTTCATCTATGCACGTAAAGCAAAGATAACATAATATAACATGAGGATGATGACAATGACATAGTAATTCAATAAAACAAGTTCAAGAATTATTTAATCCATGAATTATTAACGTCCAAATTGTCAACATGATCTTTGTTTAGTAGAGTAAAATTCAATAATGATCGAAGAAGAATATTTCCATGAAAAGATTTGGATGAAACGCAAATATCGAGGATATTCTACTAATTTCATGGAGTATAGAAGTCAAAGTTTTAACCAATTTGGGTATAATAAAGAATGGAATAACAAAAGAAATCACCGTGCATGCGGTGCAAGATAGACAAAGTTATTCAGCAGAATAATAATAACGGAACCGGGTGGGTGAAATTCACAATGCAAGCGAGGATGTTCAACAGAATAATAAAGATGGAACCGGATCCGGTGTAAAACACACAGATAGGATATTCAGCGAGAATGATAAAGAGCGGAACCAGGTAAAGGTGTAAAAACACACAGACGAGGATGTTCCAGCGTAATAAAAAAAGTAACCGGTCCGGTGTAAAACACATGCATGGGATGTTCCAATGAATAATAGAAGAATGTCACCAAGTATAGGTAAATAGCAGATATATCTGAGTTATTCCAACGAGAATAATAAGAATGGAATAACATAAGGATTTCACCAAGTATAGGGTATCTGGCGTATACAAAGGTTATGTATAGGGTATGCCACTTTTACGGAGTTATTCAACAGAATGATAATGAATGGAATAATGAAGTTCTCTTCAAGAAGAAAGAATAACACCCCTTACCGTAAAAAACCTGAATATAGAAGTAGTGAAGTAGTAGAATACTCTTCTTCTTTCTATAATTTTCTCTCTATAGCTTCTCTATAATTTTCTCTCTAGAGTTTCAATGAATTCGTAAGAAAATAATGAAGGAATGAGCTTTATTTATAGGAAAATGGAATGCATAAGTAAGCTAATCCATGAGCGGTCAGATTGATTTACTTTTAATCGACGGTCCATATTTAAAGAAAAATCTTTTAAATAAAATATAATATATTCTATTTATATAAAAACATTTTACTATCTGCAAAAATTTATGCAACACTATGCATAATAAAATATAATATATTCTATTTATAGAATAACTTTAATAAAGTATTCTATTTTATATAAAAGATGTTTACATTTTATTACGTTAATAATACTGAATAAAAAAAAACGTCATTATCGCATTATAATAATTCATATTATTAATCGACAATAATGGAATCAAACGTGGTGACTTTCACATAAGCATCGATAATAATCAATACTGGTGTCTTCTTATGCAACCACACGTATTCTCGTACTTTTACTTACAAGAGTAGTTCAACAAAGAATCACGGTAAAACTTCCGCCGTTATTTTAATAAAATATTTTTGTCATTTTCTCAATCCGACAATAATTACATTGTGGGGTCCACCAATGATTGAGTAGTTATACGAATATTCCTCGCTAAACCGAATATTTCCCACCAATCGAATATAATATAACCACTTGCATACTTTGCAAAATTTATAAATACTACCCACAACTATAATATTATCTCAAATTCACACTATAATATTAAAATTATTTCGACTAAATTTAAATCTTTATTGATAAAATCGGGGTCTCACAATTATTACATTGGAATAACTCGTAAAAGTGGCATACCCTATACATAACTCAGATACGCGGCGTACCTATACTTGGTGAAATCCTTATATTATTCCATTCTTATTTATTCTATTGGAATAACTTTGATACGCGGAATCCCCTATACTTGGTGATCTTCTTCTCGTTATTCTATTCTTTATTATTACATTTGGAATATCCATGCATCGTGTTTTACACGGGATTCTGGTTCCATTGTTTATTATTCCGCATTTATTATTCTCGCCGGAATATCCACGTGATTGTGAATTTTCACGACTGGTTCCGTTATTATTATTCATTGGAATAACATTATACAATCTGCATGCGCGTGCGTGGTGATTTCTTTTGTTATTCCATTCTTTATTATACCCGGGTTGGTTAAAACTTTGACTTCTATACTCCATGAAATTAGTAGAATATCCTCGATATTTGCGTTTCATCCAAAGATCTTTTCATGGAAATATTCTTCCGATCATTCTTGAATTTTACTCTACAAAACAAAGATCTTGTTGACAATTTGGGACGTTAATAAATCCTAGAGAAATTAATTCTTGAACTTTGTTTTTATGAATTCTTATATCATTGTCATCATCCTCATGTTTATATTATGTTGAAAGTTATCTTTGGCTTACGTGCATAGATGAACTTAGTATGATTACGACTGAGGTTCATTCTAAGATAATCATGGCTTGATATAAATGATGTGACAAAAGTCCTCGCCGATTGGCTGTGAATACAATGATGGATAGTTTTTGGTATGATTATGACCGAGGGGTGATTTGGTATAGTCATGACCATTGATAATTTGATGAAAATTCTTGAATAGTGGTACAATAGGATGATTAGATATTGTGGTTTATTATTCAAAACCCGAGTCTTAGTGATAAAATTGATGAAAACCTTTTAAAACCTAAAAGATAGTAGATTTTATTTTCTACTGACTCTTTTAATGAATCAGATATTCACCGCAGCTTAAACTGGTTGTCTATTGTATTTTATCGTTTAACATCATTGAAGGCTAATGATAATTTATTCGCATTATCTTAGTCATAATATTTCTTCTTTGGGCTAGTTGAGCTCACCTTTCTTTTTTCATCGTTCTCTTCGTGAAATGAGAATATAATTTGGACGACGAGTTGGGGAAACGAGTGATGGTCCCGAAGATAAGATTAGTAGTCCTCACTATTCGTGAAATAGTGTGATAATAATTGTAATGAGGACTCTTGAGTATGGATATTGTCTAAATGACAATATTCCTATTAGAACTCCTCAATTTATGTATTGGTCGTATGTTACACTGACGGATGTATAATTAAGTTTGTATTTGAATTTACGTACCGTGTAGTGGCGACCGAGACGTGACGACGATACCTAATTTTTGGGGCGCCACAGCCTCTCTTGGTCTTAACGAAGGTCAAAACGACTCTTGGTAATATTGAAGAGACAACTACTATTCATGAAGGGTAATTACTATTGATGAATGTAATTCTTATCGACGAAGGTAATTACTTATCAAGAAGGTAATTACTATATTGACGAAGGTAAATACTATCGACGAAGGTAATTACTATTCACAAAGGTAATTACTATTCACAAAGGTAATTACTATCGACGAAGGTAAATACTATCGACGAAGGTAATTCTATTATTCACAAAGGTAATTACTATTCACAAAGGTAATTACTATCGACGAAGAGACTCTTAGATGATGACATATGGCCCCCCCATAAAATAATCAAATTTACCACAAACGCCTCATAATGGACTCTTTATATACATGAGGATTGAATAAATATTACCACAAATCATTTTATTTTAATCAACACATATTTAATCTTTCAACAATTATTAATCATTTATAACTTGTCGTCTCAATTAATAATTTAATACTATAACATATTATACAGATGATCTTCGTGACAATAATTGAATCAATAATATAAGAGATATGATACATGTGAATTATTAGAAGAATAATTAAGCATAATTGAGTGAGTGACTTCAACGTAAGCATCAATAATCAATATCGTGTACTCTTATCTAACCACCAGTATCGCATTTCTTTACTAGGGTAGTTCAGCGGCTGATTTTGAATACCTTCCTGCCAAGTTATTTTTATAGAAAAATAATTTTGTTTTTTAACTACTACAATAATACTCCGTTAATGGTCAACGATGATTGATTGGTCGTCGTAATATTCTCCAAACAAAAAGAATATTAAAACCAAACGAATATTTTATAACAATTTGCTTTACTTTTGCAAAATTTATAAATATTACCCACAACTATAACATTATATCAAATTTATTCCATAATATTCAAAAATAATATTTAAAAAAAAAATTCATCTTTATTTATAAAAGCTGTGGTCTTACACATTTATTATTAAAAAATTAAATAATCCCGCAACAACACGCGAATTTGTATCTAGTTCATTCTAATTTTAAAATTGTTAAAATAGAGAGAGGGAAAATTTAATTACGCCGCACGACAATTACTAGTTTCCAATATTTTTTAATGTTCTTTAAATTCGAACAGTTGAATTTATCATGAAAACCCTAAATATTGACGCATTAGCCTTATGTGGTATACTAGTTGGATACCTCGTAAAGTATTACCTTTTTTTTACTTAAATTTATCTCAGTAACATTAATAAATTACATGAAAAACAACTTTCTTTATGTTAATTTGAAATATAAAACTTTAAAATAAAGCAAAACTCAATTTTGGTTGCATCAACTTAAAGTTTTCTTTTCTTTTTAATATTTCATTCGCGTTTGTAGAAAATTAAAAAATAATTTTTTAAAAAAGTTTTTTAATACAAAAATACGACAATCTTAAGTTTAATATTATAATTTTATTACCATGTCATCTCTATTAAATTAAACGTTTATTATATTTAAGAGTAAATATCTTTAAATTTTATAAATAAAATTAAGGAGTAATAATTTTTAATAAAATGCTAAAAACCTGATAAGAGCAAAGATATTTTGTGCCATTATCGACAGTTCTAGGGGCATACGAAGGAATCCCACCCTACAAAAGCCCTAAACCCTCGTCTCATTCTCGCCCTCAGTCTTACTGGGTTTTGCAGAGAAAACCCCAAAATGGCGACTCTGATCCTTTCTAGATCTATTATAATCACCAAAGAATGTCTTCCTTCCGTATTTTCTCGCTCTTACGCATCCTTCTCCATCAAATCACCACCCTCCGCCCTCACGTCTCTTCCTTCTTTCTCACCCCTCCGCCTCCGCCTCCGCCCTCTCGTTTCTGCCGCCGCCAACTTCCGCCACCTATCTCCTGCTGCGGCTACCATCCGCGGTTTCGCTACCCACCAGACGACGTCATCGCTTAACGATTCGAACCCTAACTGGTCCAATCGTCCCCCGAAGGAGACAATTTTGCTCGACGGTTGCGATTTTGAGCACTGGCTTGTTGTTGTGGAGAAACCTGAGGGTGAACCCACAAGAGATGAGATCATTGATAGTTACATCAAAACCCTAGCTAAGGTTATCGGAGGTTATCGCGAGGTATTTATTTCAAGTATTATTTTTGGTATGTCTGATAATTGGAAAGCTTGGTTATTAATTTTCTGCTTTATATCTCTTCAGATGGGTGCGTATATTGTAGTGAAACAGTTTCCTATCCGTTAAGACATTGTATATGATTAGATGTATTAAGAAGTTAGCCTTGCACAAAATATGGTTTAGTGGTTTATATAAAAGTTTGACTTCAAAATGGTGACATTTTCAGAGGTAGATATTTGGAAATGATTTTTCCTTTTTTATATTTTTTTATATTTTTATATTTTTATATATTCTTTAATAATTTTTAGATTACAAATGTACTGTTAGAAGAGGATTCTACCGGCAGTCAAAAGTTGAGGCATTTTCTTGTCTATTGCTAAATAATTTATTTATGTTTTAAACATTCTCAAATCAAGGATTAATTTCGAAATGTCAATTTTGTTATTAGTGGAACAATACTTTTGCTTTTTATTTGCTACCTTCTTATATAGGAGTACTTTGTTGAACTATAACTTATGTCTTCCTTGTTGCAATTTCTATGTAGTATTCTAGTGCTCTGAAGTGATCAAGTTTCCACCAAATGTATCTGTTTGAACATATTTAATATATAGTACTGTGGATGATAGATGCTGTAAGTTTGTTTTTTTCCTACTTCTTAATATTGTCACTATAGATATAATTTTTGCTGACGTGATCACAGTGAGGAAGAAGCCAGGATGAAAATTTATTCAGTATCAACCAGGCATTATTTTGCATTCGGTGCCCTTGTATCTGAAGAACTTTCTTACAAGCTCAAAGGTAATTGATCTTGTTAGTGCTTTGCTTGTGCAGTCTCCTTCATTCTGTGTGGAGTTCTAAGCATTTTCATTGCTCTTTTCCCCCCTTTTTCAAAGTTGGAGCATGTGCGGTGGGTGCTTCTTGATTCTTACTTGGATGTAAAAAAATAAGGATTATGGAGGTATGAACTGTTGGAAGTCGGATGCAACATATATTGAATTATGTCTTTTTTTTACAGCCATGAGATATTTATGCTTTTCCTTCTTTTGAGTTGTTTTTCTGGTTTTTTTGGTGTGATTAATTTTTTATAATTTTTATGAGGTGATCATTTTCACATTGTCGGTGGTTATTTTCTTAATTGTCTAGCTTTTCTTTATCATTATCCTATCCAAAAACTTTGGTAATTCATTGATATAGTCTTTTATTTTTATTTTTTTATAATCATTTTAGTATTTTAAAGTTTGACTAAATGGTTATTTTATGCTTATGTTAGTACATTGCTGGTTAAAACTCATGAACCTAACAGTATCAAACTAGTATTAAGCCTGAGGTAATGACATTAACGCCGCCGACAAAATCGTTTCAGGAACAAATAACCAGATTTATGATCATGAACTACTATAAGAATAGGTTAACATCAGTATACCCTAATGATAAATATAAATATTTAAATGGAAAAGAACCAGCAGGTATTTACTATCTTGAGCTTAGCAAATATACTTTGACATCATTATAATAATGTGAACCATAGTTGTTTCTTTTAGAATGTGAAAAGAGCTTTTAATTTCATTCCACTCATTAGAGTTCTAAAACAAAATATAGGAGCATTTATTTAGTATCCCATCGTGGCATCATGGGCTTTTACTAATTAGTTGAGCAGATCCAACTATCTCTAATCTCTCTGACCAACACTGAGATGACAAGATTTTCTCATGTACACAGTCATTACATTAAATAACTATCTTCTAGCAATGGGATCTTCACATAGAATTAAAATAACCATTTCCATTTAAATATTATGTTGCTATACTATAATTAGGTAATGGCCGTATCTATAAATATCAGTACAACTTTACATCAGTACATATGTATTTAAAATAATATCTTACTCGCCAAATGAGGCTATGAACACGTGGAGTAATTGTTCTTGACAATATAAACATGAGTATATAAACATGAGTATATGTTGGTAACAAATCTGCTGACTAAGAATAAGTTGATAACAATGATACTATATCACCGTAGAAAGTTCCAATGACTGTCATACTTATATGCAGATTAAGTTTGTAGTCAAGTATCCATAGTATTGAACTCCATTCAATATTAAAAATAGTTATTTAGGAATAAATCTTTTATATAATAATACATTACTATTATGACTTTTAATTTTAAAAATAACTAAATTTTAGTTACTACTAATACATAAGTTTAGAGATATTTTTACAAACACATAATATGCATGGTTTTAAAGCTTAATGTTTCTTGTGTATCTGAATATATTAACACATAATCTCCAACTAATTAATTCTCCTTGTATCTTCGGAATCCTTTATGATTCCTCACATACACAACCTCTCACAACCAATTCATAACAATCACAGCCATTATTTACTTCCAAGTTCATAAATTTGATATGTAACATATATAACTTACCTTACTCGTTTGACACTTTGTTAAATTCTTGCTTCCATGGTTGATTTGAACCCTTTCTTGGATGGAATTTTACTTGGATTCTCCTCCTTTGATAATCTCTTGCTCCAATTCTTCTTCAATTTCAGTTTTTTTTTACGGAAGAGAGAAATAGGGGATGAATTATGACGATAATTTTACTAAACAGCTAGATGACCAGGTTTTATACCTATAAATCCGGTATTATTAAACTTAATTATTATTATTTCTGAGTGTTTTTAGTATCTTTTTATTTATTTTTGTGTTTATTTATTTCAAGTTAGAGCTGAAGGGACAAATTAGTTATTTGAGAAAAGAAAAAAATTAAAAATTATTAAAATTAGAGCTGGGTGATATTTTTATAAATACGTGGTCCTAGTCTAGCGCCTAGGCGGTTGGATTTGTACTAGATTGAATACAAATATGAGAAGATTTCAAAAAAGATTGTATCACTCAATTTTTCAAGAGAATTCTAGAGAGAAACGAAGGACATGAAGAAGGATTGCAAGGGCTGAAAATCAAAAAAAGAGTATTGGAGCAAATTCAGAGTTTCTTATTTTTTTTCTCTAGTTATTTTTTGTAATTACATGAGATGTTTGGATTATTAATCTAGATGATGTTTTTCTTTATTATTATTATGAACTAAATTTTCATTAAAGATTGCAACAGAACTTGATATGTAGTTTAAATTAAACCTTCTCATTGAATGAAAGTTGGTTTTTACTCCCTCTGTCCCATGATAAGAGTCCTTATTACTATTTTGGGTAGTCCCATGTTAAATGTCCATTTTTCTTTAATAACCAAATTTTTACATATTTTTTCCGGGTTAAATGCAAGGTTGACCATTAAACTTATCTGATATTTGGGTATTGAGCCCCTTTCTTCTGGTCAACGCAAACTGAGCCCCTTTCTATTCAAAAATTTGGACTTTGAGCCCCCAAGCGCCACATGTGCGTTGACCTGCTGACGTGGCGCCTATGTGGCAGATCTTATATGGATATTTTTTATTTTATTTTACAAGTGGACTAGCTGACATGGCCATTTTTGAAATTTTTCCCAAAATTATGTAGATGCACAGATTCGAACACTTCTTCACTTCTAATTTGGAACTTTGGTGCAATTACCAACTTAGCAACATGAGTTATTGTTATTATGTTGCAAGGATTTATATTTATAACTAAACAATTAAATCACCAAATTAAAAGATAATAGATCCCAAGCGGTTCCCATAGCAATTTTAATAATAATAATAATAATTATTATTATTATATTTTCGGTAAAATATTAATTAAATATTATTATTATTATGAATTATTATTATTATTATGAATTATTATTATTATTATTATTAAAATATTATTATTATTATTATTAAAATATTATTATTATTATTATAATAATAATTATTATCATTAAAATATTATTATTATTATTATTATAATTATTATTATTATTATTAAAATAATAAATATATTTCCTATAAAATATATTTAATATTTTACTTATATTTTTTAAGTAAAATATTAATTAAATATTATTATTATTAAAATAATAAATATATTTCCTATAATTTTGGTAAATATTTTTTAAATATTACATAATTTCCGGTAAATATTTTTTTTAAATATACCTAAAATATATTTTTAAATGTGACTTTTTTTGTGGAGCAAAGCAAGTAATTTGAAATTTGGAGAAAAGCTATACTTA
Source organism: Panax quinquefolius (assembly GCA_020205615.1). Taxonomy (NCBI): domain Eukaryota; kingdom Viridiplantae; phylum Streptophyta; class Magnoliopsida; order Apiales; family Araliaceae; genus Panax; species Panax quinquefolius. Next base: position 5,662,049 of record CM035156.1, read on the forward strand.
GAGTTGTTGTGGAAAAGCTATATTATTTGGTGATTTAATTGTTTAGTTATAAATATAAATCCTTGCAACATAATAACAATAACTCATGTTGCTCAGTTGGTCATTGCACCAAAGTTCCAAATTAGAGGTGAAGTGTTCGAATCTATGCATCTACATAATTTTGGAAAAATTTTTAAAAATGGCCACGTCAGCTCGTCCACTTGTAAAATAAAAAAAAATGTCCATATTAGATCCGCCACGTCAGCAGGTCAACGCACATGTGGCGTTTGGGGCTCAAAGTTCAAATTTTTGAATAGAAAGGGGCTCAGTTTGCGTTGACCAGAAGAAAGGGGCTCAATACCCAAATATCAGATAAGTTCAGTGGTCGACTTTGCATTTAACCCTATTTTTTCCTATTATGCTCGTAACATTAAATATCTTATACTTTTCTTATTCTAATTCTCTCTCCATATTTAATAATTATTGAGATAATATTTTGAATTGAATAGTTAGAAAGTCACTCTCTCACCTTCATGAAAAATAATTAATGACATTATTATGGGCAATTTTTTCATTTCATTTCTCTTCTTAATATGCCTGAAAAATTTATCAGGACTTTTATCCTAGGACGAAGGGAGTATTAAATTGTTTATTATATTTTTTGCTTATTGATTAATTTTTTGGCCAGTAATTACCATGATAATCTATATAAAATTGAAAGATGGAATATAGATTTAGATATGTATATAATAATATCATTCATATAATCTTAATAGGGTTAATATGATTAGCATCTAAGATAAGGAATATACCTATGTGCATTAAATTGATTCACATAGGAATATAATGAGTTAATCGACTAAGATGTTCCTTATAATTTTGTGTCTTAGATATCGAATTTAGTAGGATTTGTTAAAGTGAAGTGCTTCGAAAGGAGTGAGTGAATACTATAAAACATTCTTGGATAATGATTCATATTAACTAATTGATTTAAATAGGAAGTAAATTAATTTAAATGGAATACCAAGGAAAATTGTAATCTTAACCTGTTAAATCTACATTAATTTTGCACTACTAGAAATTCGACATATAACGACGAGCTTTAGCTACAGTCTGCACGGAACCGTCAGTATAGAGGTTTTTTTTTATATATAAAAAAACCCTCCCATTTTCCCCCAAATCATTTCAGTATTTCATTCCAATCGTCATCTCCTCCATCACTCAACCTTCTTCATCGTTTTTCCTCGTCTACTAGTTTGCTATACATATACACGTAACAAGCTAATTAAGATTGAGACTTTTTCATCAGCAGGTAGCAAGCTCAATCAAATGGCAGTTCCATTTTCTACTTTGGTAACCAAAACCCTAATTCTCAATTGAACTCTCTATTTTTCTATTTTTCGTTTCCGTTTCTTATTAATTAACATTGTTCATTTATTTGCGATCGAATGTTGGTTCGCTTTGTGTACTCGAACCCTCTTACCGAACCCATATAATTTGCCCTACTGAGCTTAAAAAATCGACATTGGCTTCAGAAATTGTTGTATCCTTATCATCCTCGAGTTTCTTCTCTGGCTTATCATTGTATGTCCTTCCCCTCACTCCATCACAGAGAAAAGCCAGCCCACTTCTTGGCTCTGTCCGAGCCATGGCTCAGGTATGTGTTGCTCTAATTTTTGACTGTAACAATTTTCATTTTAATTTCTATATAGCTATTGATTCACTTGGTTATACCAGTATGTTGCAATGAATTTATTTTCTTATTCGACGGTGGGTTTTATTTATACTTACTTATTTTTCCTTTTTTCACTGGCATTTTAGAGTAATAATTACGAGAAACTTGTGAACAAGTTGGAATATTCTGGCAAGCATAACATATAAAAACTATTGTTTTCATATCCTTCCACAGCTACCAAAATAAATTAATGATTGTGGTTTCATGCTGGGAAAGAGGAGTTTTCTTAAAATTCTAATTTATTGTGTTTGGCGAAATAGTTAACCTTATTTTATAGCTTGTCAAATATTGGATTTCTTTTAATTTGTGATTAGATAGTAAATTAACTGAGTTTTGTTTAACTACTTGTATAGAATAGTGTTACATTGCATGTTAAGTATGCTACGATTTCCATGTTATTGAGTTATGTGATAATCAAAAGAATTACTTGAATAGTCATGTTTCGTTAATGTTTTGGACTGCTATTGTTTGATATATAGCTAGAGGAGTTTAGGTTGGGCTGAGGAGACATAAGGATGGTGATATGGATTTATGATGTAAACCAATGGCTGATAAATTTGTAACTTGAAACTGTGCCCACCACCTGTTCAATAAAAGTTCTAAAAGAACTTTTTTGGTTAAAAACTGAATATTAAAATCAAGTAAAGCATGGGCCTGGTTTAGTTAACACATCTAATAATAATTAGAGAGTTTAAGCTTTCTAGCTTACTAGTTTAAGCACAGGGTGGCTGCTTGTGGCAGCAGCAGTAGGCCTATTGGGCCATGGCTGGAGTTCTTTTTGGGGCTATTGGTCATTGTATTGTATTTGTGTAGTTGTATATTGCCCGGTTGTTGATGCTTTATCTGATGAATGCATCATCTTCGCCTTGCTAAAAAGGGGTCATTATAAATGAAAATTATGGCTTGAGAGGAGGAGCACAGCTGCTGCCCATTGGCAGCAGCGAGCGTGTTGCAGCAGCAAAAACCATGGCTTTAAGTGGCACTAGCAGTTTTTTTAGGATATCAAGAGGTGTCACATAACTCGAATGAGCATCTATTGTATACTTGTTTGCTGATAATCTTTGCTCATTTTCCATGCTTTTTCCTTATTCACTATTTCCTTTTCCTTTTCTGCTTTGGCTGCATATGTTTCCTTCTGTAATTTAAACTTTATTACTTGAGCAGTTGCCGCCGTTTCTGATGGCTTAAAGGCATGGGAGGTATTTAAAGGAAGGCCACACGACATAGACCTTATATTGACAGAAGTGGAGCTGCCATCTATCTCTGGATCCGCTCTGCTTACCTTGATCGCAGAGCATGAAGTCTGCTAAAATATTCCTGTTATAAGTAAGATTTATCAAGTCAAACTGGTGGCATACATCACACTGATTCAAATTACTAAATTTGTATGACGCTTTCATTCTAACATTTCTTTCCTGATCATGCAGTGATGTCCGCACATGATTCAGTTATTACAGTCTATAAATGCATGTTGAGAGGTGCTGCTGACTTTCTTGTCAAGCCCGTTAGGAAAAATGAGCTGAAAAACTTGTGGCAGCACGTTTGGAGGAGACAAGCTGTATGCTTCATCCTTGATCTTGTCAGATATATTTAACTTTGTTCACTTTTTTTTATAGCTTATTTCACCTTCTGATGGAACATTTGTTTGCTTTGTATTTGTGCTATCAGTCAAGCAGTGGTGGACCCAAAACCACAAGTGATGGACAGCAAAAGGTTGAAGCCACAGCCGAAAACAGTGCTACTAGTAATCATTCAAGTGGTTATGAGGCTTGTATTCAGAGAAATCGGGAATGCATCGGGGAATGCATCGAGAAAGGAAGTGATGCTCAGGTAGTGTTTCTTTCTCACCAAGACATACTATTTGAGATGGTCAATGGATTACTTATGATGGAATTAGTATCTTTCTATGAGAAATTATGTCATCTCTCATATCTTTACCAGTCGAGTACACTTTTAGGTAAAAGAAATTTTCTTTGTCATGATTTTTTTGTACATGATGTATTACACCAGGACTGAATATTATGTTTCTTGTGCAGAGCTCTTGTACCAAATGAAGATGTCAAGTTTCTATAAGCTTGGGTTTTATTATGAATTTTTTTTCAATAACAATGTATTCATCTCTCAACACTTGGGAGTAATGGGATGAATTATCCAACTATTATATTGTATTGTTGTAATGTGAATGATTTTAAATGATGTATATAATATTTTTTATGTTTTATTTTATATTGTACTTGTGTTTGTTGAATAAATGTGCATTATTAATTATTATTACTTTTTTAAATCTAAAACGTCTATAGCGACCGTCGGTGACCGTCACTATAGGTCTAAAGACTGTTGCTATAGAGTTTACCGACGACTTTTATGGCGACGGTCGACGACCGTCGTTAAATCTTATCGTGACGGTTTTTATGTCTATAGCGACGGTCGCCGACCGTTGCTATAGGGCTAATTTCTAGTAGTGTTGTGAACTTTAATCTTAGTTATTAGTTTTGTTAATTTTAATTTTTTAAATCACAAATAATATTTCGTAATTTAAAATAAAATTAATTGTATTAAAATTGATAATTAATAAAATTTAATCTATTTTTTCATGAAAACGATATCTTTACTTGCTGTGTATAGTTGCGTGTAAAGTGTTAATAATAAATTAGGCAACAAAGCTCTCTTTTATTCAACAGTTAATATTTTCGTGTCCTCTGGTAGCTTAATAAGATACCACCTCCTACTAATTAAACTAATGACTCAGCCATCTCATCTTCATGACGATCAGCACTTAATCCTTATCCTCACATATATAAAAAATATATGTACATACATTCATCTCAAATTAAATATTAGAGAATGATCGAGATATCTTATCTTATTCTTTATTCAGCATCACTCTTCTTAACTTTAGTGATGGACTCGACGACGCTTTGGCCATACAACTGTTGTAAATATACTTTTAGCGACGGACAACATATAAGCGTCGCTAAAAGTATAGACGACAACAGATTATATGATGAAGCCGTCGTCGAGTCCGTCGCTAAAGAAAGTGTGAAGTGAAGTAAATAAGGTATCTTGACTCGATCCTAATCAATAAATATTATCCTAACTTATCAATTTGACACCAATATTTATTTATTATATATTGGTCTTTAAAAATATATAATTTTAATAGCCTCCATCCGTATCGCGTTAAATATTAAATACATAACGCACTTTAAAAATTAAAATAAATACTTATAAATTTTTTCCATAAAAATATAAATTATTTATTAAATAAAAATATTTTATTTAATAAATTAATTAAAATAATTTATTTTCATAAACTATTTTAATATGCACAAAATTTACATCATTGTATTATAATTTGCTTTCAACAATTATTTACATAATAAATATATTTATCACGCCACCTTCACACATACATTATCTGCGCAATTATCACATAAGGGTAGTATAATTTATCAAATAAAATAATAATAATAATTATTTTTTCACATTATAAATTGTTTAAAACAATTTATTAATTAATAATAAATATAAATTATTATATTTACCATATACATTCACATCTCACACATACTCACATAATAAGAATTTTATTTATTTCGATTTTTATTTTAATATTTCTCAAAAACTCCAATTGTCACAAGCAATCAACACCATTTATTTTAATATGGAAAAATGATGGATGCCATAAGCTCACTAAATATACGTTGATCGATCATGACCGCTCAATAGATGGTCTATTACCTCAACTACTACAGGTGGTGAGTGGGTCAAAAGATGGAGTGTTTCTTTTTACGAAAAATCTCAACCGTCCATTAACTCCTGCTACTTCACGGCACACATATATATATATATATATATATATATATATATATATAGAATTCAGAATCTTAAATTTCACTCCTTATCTAACTCACTCGAATCGTTTTTTTTAGCGACGATTCAACGACGGTTCGATTATATCTGATCGTTTATACTTTTAGCGACGGATAACATATATCGTCATTAAAAAGTATGTAACGACAATTGAACGATCGAACCGTCAATATATCCGTCGCTAAAAAGATAATTTCGAGATGAGTTGGATAAAGGTGAAATTTTAAGATTCTGACGTTATATAGATATATATATATATATATATAGACCTATAATTTAATTAAATAAACTTGTACGGATTAATTTTATGTGCACGTTTGTACATTGTCGTGTGACCAATTACTGACTACAACACATCGCTAATACTACTATTTAAATAGAAATCGTTAAATTCATAATATTTTTTGTTATTTTCACAATAAAAGTGTCGCTGTAGATGTATAGCGATAGTGAAAATCATCGCTATAGGATCTATAGCGACATTTTTATTGTGAAAATAATAAAAAATATTATGAATTTAACAATTTCCTAAATTTATCATTGGATCTCCGTTCCCGTTTTCAGTATCAGATCTTGTGAATACTACTAAGTACTATTTTAGTTTAATCTCCATAAATCAAGTTATTCGTGCATGACAAAATAAAATTAATACTACTTCAATTAATTATTCAATGGATTAAAAATTGACCTCTTTTAACATACAACTATTTGTAATTAATTAGTTTGGCTAATAGAAAAATTAACAATTAACCTAGCTAGCTATATATATATTAGTAGTATATTATATTATTAGATATCAATTCTGGAGACTTGTATAAATTATACACAATTCATTATTACGTACAATAATATTATTACTATATATATATATATATATATATATATATATATATTCACCATCCATGATGTAGTTAACCTGTAATCGTACGTACGTAGCAACTAAATTCATTGAAGAAATTTCTTCAAAATCTCAACTTTAATTTCTCAATGAATCACTAATTGAAAGGTTACCCTAATCAATGCATTATTTCAAAGTTCCAACCAAGGGTGGTACTAATATAAAGAATAGGGAAAATGAAGAAAAAGGAAAGAATTTCCTACAAAATATATTATTGCGTACTTTCAAAACTAGCTAGCTTGAAATATATACTCCAATAAATAAGCTAGCTGTTCATTGAAGTGGCCAAAAAAATCAGATCTGTATCAAATTCCTCCTATATAATGCTAGAAACAATTAAGAAAAAGGAAGAAAAATTATTAATTGTGCAAGGAAAACTCTTAAAACTAGGCTTAAATATTAAAGTTTGAGGGACAAGTCTAGCTTTTGAACATCATCCTGAGTGGTCTTCTTCAAAAGACTAGCACTACTACTAGCCCACCTATATCCTCCGCCTCCGTGATCACCCGCCTGAGAGAACTTCCGAACTGTACTATCAAACCTAGCGGCGGCACCCCCAACCGACGGTGGTGTTCCGACATGATAATTATTCTCCGGAGCGAGACGGCCAATCGCAGGGTGTTGATCAAGAGGCTTTCTAGACGACCACCCAAATTGTCCATATATAGATGGGAAAAAAGAAGAGGTTGGTTTATGGATCATAGAGTGAACCTGAATTCCAAGAGACCTATTGAACGAGCCATGCAGAGGAAGAGAAGACATGCTACTAGGGTTTGGGTGTTGGTGCATCATCATGTATGCGTCCATATTAATTCTTTGGCTTCGCTTGGCGATACTTCTCTCTCTTTTGTGTGCATTTTGGTGGCCTCCTAGAGCTTGTGAGCTATAGAATTTTCGCTGGCAATAGTTGCATGAAAAAACTCGAGGCTCCGAATTAGAATATTTTCTGGAATCCTCCTCATCCTCCTCCTCGGTATGATCATCCAAGCAGTTGATGAGATTGAGCTCTGCCTGCTGCCTAATATTTTTACCTTCTTCTAATTCTTGATGATCTGAATCGTCCTTTCTGGAGAGGCCTAGATCCAACAAAAGATGATGACGATGATGATCGGGGTTCTTGTGTTTTTGATCTTCTTCTTCTTCTTCTTGCACTACTTGTTTGCCTTCTCTTTGGATGGTTGAGCTACTTTTAGAGAGATGATGATCAGACGGCTCTGATGTAGGGGAATTCATTTAATAATTGGATGCGAGGGGTTAATTTCAAATATTAATTCCCCATAGCCGCTTCTTGTACGTAGTTGCATATATATGGTGAAGAAATTGATCTCAGTTTATTGATTAGAAAATAACTGAAGGGTATATATATATATATATATATATATATATATATATATATATATATATGGTGCTCTATATATCTCTGTACGGAACTACAGAATTTACAGAAACAATGTCTTTTTTTAGTAATAACTCAAGTATTGGACACGAGAGAGAGAGAGAGAAAAAAACGAGTCATCATTATCATCCTCTATGATCAACACCTCTTTCGCTGGCACATATATCCCCCATTGATTTTTTTACTTATCTATATATCCTCTCCCTCTCCCTCTCCCTCTCCCTCTCCCTCTCCCTCTCGTATACATGCACACACAAATACGTCTTTCTAGCTAGTTCCTACTCTTGTCGATCGTTTTACAGGGTTTTATGGGTTTTGCCCAATTAGGGATGTACATTTGTGTTTGCCTTGCTAGCTACTTTCGAGCCAAGTACTTCATTTTTAATTTTTTTTTTTTGGTCATGCTAAATTGCTTACTCTACCTTGTCCGAGTGTTGATGCACTAGTATTTTCTTATGCATATATATATATATATATATATATATATATATATATATATATATATATCAATTTGCTTCTTCTCTGTAAATTATGGGGCAGCAAGTGTAAATCCTTGTTGATGCCGTAATAAAAGTGGTGGGCAAAGTTATAAAGTTTACACTAATAAATTATAAATTGAATTATAAGTATTTAATTAGGTTGAGAAATATATATATATATATATATATATATATATATATATAGGGGTTCCATCCACAGCAACTTGATCAACTCCTTTTTTGACATGTTAAAATTTCAGCTGGAACAAAAAAAAAAATCAACCGGCCAAAAGAGGGATTGTTCCACAGCAACCGATTGCTGTGGATGAAACTCATATATATTGATATATATTGGTACTTTTTCATATATATAAATCCGTTTGTCTTTTGCACCCCAAAAGTAGTTCTGGTAGTACTATTATAAGTAACACATTGTCTTATCTCCTCAGCCAGTAGCCGCCACCGGTAGTCTTGGGTTTTATTGTTTATACAGTGGGAGATTTTGAAACTATGTGTGTATAACAACACCCATCTAGGTCTAGCCATAGTTGAACTTAAAATCACAAATTGCTTCCACACTGAAAAGATAGATAGCTAAAGCTTAATTATAGGCATAGATAGGGTGATCAATCAAGTTTTCTCTCCAATCACATCTTCAATTGTATGCCGAGGAATCTCTCTCTCTCTCATTATCTCCTTTTTTTTCCACATAATATTTGCTTTACTAGCTACTCCTACATTAATTATAATCTTTTGACTGTACATATAGAGAGTGGCATCTTTCCTGTTTCCACAACACATTAATGAAAGGGACGCTGAAAAGATCGATACATACAACTTTTGTAGGGTTAAGTTCAACAAACCCACAATCATATAATAATTTGGAGTATTATATTGTTGTTATTCTTCTCTCTATTTCATACTAATCTATGGCTTTGGATGTAATATTTATTATTCCCATATCATCATCTACTTAATCAAAATTCCGATCCCATATATATTTTTCTCATCGTGCCTTTAATTTTATTGATAGTAGCTTCTGATCTCTCGATCGGCAGAGCTTCTTAGCCTTTAAATGTGCTTACAACTCCCCACTCCTCACCCCTATTAGAGTTGTAAAATTTGAATCTCATACATTAATGCTGTGTAAAAAGTCCATTTTCAATCCAATATCTGATAAAACCTTTTTTTCAACTATAAGGTCTGAAAACAATATATATATATATATATATATATATATATATGGACACAAAGTACGTACAATATACAAGTATAAATTTCATGACCAAAATAAAAAGGTAGTAAGAAAATTTTCAAACTAAGAAATATATATATCTGCTAATAAGACTTTGAACAAAGAAAAAATATAACTGACGACCATTTAATCTATGGGAAGTCATATATAATTGTAAATTGATATACAACTTAATTCTAGAAAGCATGCAATTTTCCATGGAAAATAAATTTATCATCGACAACTACATATTAGCAAGTTTACTAAGAACCACTTTGGTTCAAACACCCTTGTCTGCCTGTTGGTACATATGAGAAGAAAATATGTCTACACCCACAGCAGGGAATCCAAAACCAAATACTAACATACTTCCAGTACATGTCATTTATAGTTATTCAGTGGCAGATGGGGACACGACAAGTGGCCGACAAGGCTAATGGAAAATGGACCCCAATTGGCTCTCGCATTGTGTCCTAGTCTATATATATATATATATATATATATATATATATATGCTGACTGACCTGCTTTATGAATTACTCCATTATCAGCTAGCATAGCATTAACAATCATGATGCATTTTACTAAAGTATGATGACCTTTGAGATAAGCATCAATACTTGATAAAAAAGAAGAAGAAAGATGTAGCGACCCAAAATTTTTAGATAAATAAAATAAGAATTTAATAAAATAAATTTCTTATTTTATTACGTGTTATATTATAATGCACTTATTAATTATATACGATATGTAATATGTGTAAGATGATGTGTTGTGGTGTATATATATAAATATATTTACCACATGTTATTAAATTGTTAAAGTAATTTCTAAGGGAAGGATATAAATTTTGGTGAAATAAAATAATTTATGGAAATAAATTATAACATATTTATTTATTAAATAAATTATTTTTATTTAGTAAATAGTTTCCATTTTTATGGAAAGAATTTATGGATAGTTTATGGAATATTTGAAAAATATTGTGTATATTTAATATACATAATTTGAAATGCAATATGTACTGAAGGAAATATAAATAAATGTAAGTAAATGTATATGGGTATGCTGAATTTATTTGTAATATATATATGTTATGAGACTAAGTTTTTGGGATTCGGATATAAGGATAGAGAGATATTAACTAATAGGTTTGGTGAGTCATTATAGATTAAGTAGGAGGTGGCAACTGATTTGGCTAAGGAGGGACACTAAGTTATCATGTATCAGACAAATAAAAGGAATGACTAAGGAGTCTAATTTCACAAAAACAGTTTTAAGCATTCTTTATCCCTCCCTAAGCTTCATCCGTTGCTCATCTCTCTCTAATTCCCGAGTCTTGACACTTCCATACCACAAATTCTTCATGCTCCATGTTGTTCGATACAAAGGAATTCCCAAATCGCCTAAATATTTAAGGGTATATTGATAATTAAAAAGAGTTGTTTTGTCTTCCTATGTAATCCATTCGTTCCATGTTCCTTATTCAAAAACATTAAAGCCTCCAAGTAATTCAAATCCCAAACTTCTTCTTCATTCAAGAACCAAAGCTTTGATCCAATAAAGGGCTAATACCGAAAGCAATTGAGGTCTTGAATCGAAATTGAGGAAAACATTAGCAAACAAATGAAGGGAATTGTTGGCAAATTACAAAGGAAAGAATTGCTAAATCAATTGGAGATATAATTGTTAATTAGAAAAAAAAAAAAAAAACAAGGTATGTTTACTTTGTTTTGAATTTTTTTTAAGAATTTCGTGAATTGTTAGTAATTGATTGGGTTATTGTGGGGTTTTATGTGTTGGGGAATCACGGAGGATTCCAAAGGCATAAGGATGGATTGTGTTTTGGAGAATGTGTATAAATGGCTATGAAAGTTGTGTATCAAAACAACGACACCACTTGTTTGTCAAAAGTCCTCTTAGAGGAATTGTTTTGATTAAAAGACGAAATTAAGCAAAGTAAGGCCAAAGATGTCTCATGCACATGTTATATGAAATTAATTAAATGACTTATATGGATTGAAATAAGAAAGAAAGCTATTTTTTTTGAAGGAAACAACATGTTAAAGTTGGATTAAAAATTATTCTTAGAGGCAGATTGGGCATTCAATAAAGTGTACTCAAGATGCTTGTTTGGGATATGTTATATTTTTCAAAAATACCTTGCTATGCACTCTGCAATATACCAGAACTTGGTTTTTATTGGATGCGTAGTTGAGGATTTCAAATTAGTAAAATATATTAGAAACCGAAAACTAATTTGTACCTCTTTGGCCTTGAAAGAAAAATTCGGGACTACCTAGACTTTCCAGAAAAATCTGGGCTTTTGGGGATATGTAGTACACTGAAAAAGGAATTCATAGCCTCCAGAATGGACTAATTCCGACCTCGGAGGAGAGTGTTATGGCATTCCAAAGTAAGCGTGTCGAATCTGTCAAAATTCTGGAAAACAGATTCGAAGCAGCCCTTGGACGAATTTTCTGGAATTCTGTGTTTAGAATTTGAAAATGGTCAAAGAATAAAAGTTGTAGTCGCGGAAGTTAGCTTCGCGTGGGCTCAAGAATCGCTCAAAAATGTTTTGAAACGAAGAAGTTATGACTGTTTTAGCGCTAACATGGTCAAGTTGAAAAACAATTAAAACCTGTATTAATGAGCATTTTTGGAACTTTGTTTGGACCATTTAAAGTTTCGAAATGGGTGGCTTATATTTTCTAAATATAGTCTACTATGGTGTTTTCAATATATCAAAATTGGTTGCAATCCGAACTACGAATGAAAAAAGTTAAAATGCGCATAAACTAAGCATTTCATTATGGAGGCGGAAGAACTCAAATTTGGGCACGCGAGGCCAAAAAAGCGCACGCCGGTGCGGTGTTGTGTTAGGTAGTTCACCCAACTGATTTTTGGCTTGTGGTTTTGATTGATGCGGGTTGCTTGTAATGCTTGGATTATAATTTTATAATTAGATGGATATACTACCTAAAACATATCCAAAATTCAAAGATATGAACGAGTGGTTTAAAAGATATAACATCACAAAACGAGTGTCAAAAAAAGAGGGATCGACCGTGTAACGCCGAGTTCGGCTAAGTTACACGCAGGCCACTGTGAGGCTCAAATTGCTAGCAACGTTGCAGTTGTTTGGCGATTGATTCCACGATGCGATTCTTGGTTGGCGTTAATGATTTGGCATATAGAAGAAGACACCGAATGGAAGTAAAAATGTAATATAACAACTTTATGTCATGAAAACTCATCTTGAGCGTAAGGAAAACAATAAACATGTAATGTAAACATAAGTTTACATGTTTACGTAAACGTAAGCCGAGAAATAATATGCAAAACGGGTATAAAGCTAAATGAATTGCACGAAACCGTTTAAAATTATATTGGACATAAAAGTGTTAAAACAAAGGTGTCTAGAGTTCGAAACGGAGATTTTGAACACAAAATTACATAATGTTATATGTATGAATTTAAAGTACAAGCGCAATGTAAGCTATTCGCGGGAATAAATGCGATTACAAATAAAGCGAAGCATTCGCGTACGTGGTGATAACGTGATTTAACACGAACTATTGGAAAGGTATGAAAATTACTAAAATTAAAGAAATGATGTAGTAAGCCATGTTTGTGCAAAGAAAACTATTCATAAACCATATGGTTCAATTTACTATAAAAGAGAGGAATATTCTTAAAATAGAATATAAGTGGTTTATGTTTTGGGATGTAAAAGTATTTATACACTAAAGTCACATGAGAACCTTATTATGTATAAAAGGTTTAAACAAATAAAGTTTCTAAAGAAACCGAGAATAGTTATAAGACAAGAATAAAAGATTATAGGTTATGGTAACTAATGATCATGACTTATATGATTATTTAATATGCAAAGTCATGTGACATAATTGGTTATCTAATACGCGTGTATGTGAACACGATTGTATAGGATTCGTGAGAAGAAGTTAAAGTAAACTATAGCAGTAATCCTCAATTAAAGGCAAGTTTTTCATTCTGTTATGTTTGTGGATGGAATGTGGTTATGTGCTAAATTACATATCACGCTCTATGAATTGTTAAAAGTCAAAATACGACCGAGTTAATTGGGTTATGGAACTCAATTTATATGTGATTTGTGAAAACACATGTTGTATGATGTAACTCGATAAATTAGAAATGTATAATGCATGAATGTATGCTTTGTAAGGAATTATTGATGCATGTAGGATATGCGTAGTAAAGAATATATATTGCATGCGGATATGCATATTAAAGAAAATGTAGTGCATATGGAATTGTGTGCTTTATGTGAAACATGATAGTATCGTTAAATTTGTTTTGGTGTCGAATTTCAATCTTGCAAACACAAACTTTTTGCAGGTTAATGACGTTATGCAATATTATTTGTTTTGCGGATGATGAAAGATGAATGATGGACGAAATGAATACATTTCTTTGAATTAGAAATGGTATAAAGTTGTGATTGATAGTTCTTTAAATGTAAATGGCGAAGTTATGTATAGTTATAAATGTTGAATAGATAAAGAATGTTTATTACGAAATGAGAATAAATATAATTTACAGTAATGAAGAATCAGTAAAGGTTGCGATTAGGCGAATGAATGAATGAACGATTGTAAGAAGAAAATTAAAATTTATTCTCAGATTTTAATTTATTTTAACATTTAATAATGTTTTTAAAGCCTATAATGAAAGAAGATAACGCACAAGATCCAAAGAAAATGAATTCCGATTTTTGGGGTCGTTACAAAAGAACTGACACATCGACTGATTGAACTCATTGGGTCCAACGCAGAGGAAGAAAAAGGAAAACCCCTACATGATGGTTCCTTTGTCTAATCAGGTTGGCCCCAAATCTCATGTGAGATTTCTTTGTCTGTACAAATCAAATGTTCAAAAACAAATTTAATGAGAAAGTCACATAAAAATATCAGAAAGATATCAATTACCACTCAAGTTTTTCCTCCCCCTAGCCTCTCTCCACTTCAAAAGTTTGCACTTAAATTCAAAACATCTATCCCTTTTCTTAATTTCACAATTTTCCACTAGCAGGACCATTCTAAATTATTCAATTACGTAAACCTTTCCATTTTGTAAAGACAAAATTAAAATGCATGTTAGATCTTGAATGGCCGTACGTGTAGATGTTGTTGGTTGTAACTCTCTCTCTCTCTCTCTCTCTCTCTCTCCCGGAGAAATGTTAATAGGTAGCTCAAGCTCTTTAATAACTTGTTTATCAACAACTACTAATGTTGACTTTTTATATTAGAAGCTGCAAAAGTTTTGATAGATATATACCCCTATTTGGAACATCAACTTTTAGTATTTCCGAGCATTCAAGTTTTACTAAGGTCCACTTTATTTCCCAATTAAATTAACAGCACACTAGTGCATATTATGATTGGCCTAATAGCGTCTTGAAGAAACTTTTGCTAATATGACGTTTAAAGTTGGACAATGTTCCTTTGCACTATCCTACATCCCCCCACAATCTAAACAAATTAATTTTTTCTATCTCATGTTTCCTGAAAATTTCTAGCCAAGGAATGTCAAATACCATACGTTGTGAAAGAAACTGAAACTAGAAAATCGTACTAACTTCTTTTATATAATGATGTAAAGTGAGCTTGTTGCAACAACAATGAAATGAGCTATTTCTTTTGCAGTACAAGGCTACACATCTTGAGCAGTTTTTGCTCACCTACTAGTACAACTATAACGTGATCAATATTAATTAAGCATCACCTACTCAAAAAAAACCCTAGAAAAGAGAATATGGAGAAAATACAAGATTCATGTATGCCTTGATTATCTATTCTCATTCCCAACCCAGTTGACGAGCTCGTTGCTCCCACAAAGATGTCACCTTCCTCTCTTTTGTTAGCAATGCCTCCGCACGCTCTCTGGCCTGCTCACATGTTTCTGTGACAATGTTGCACTTCTCAGCCTCCCTTTGATATTGTGAAGCCAGCCTTCGTGCTTCACCAAAAGTAATATTCATGTGGTGCATGTGTTCCTCACCAACAACTTCCTATAGCTTCAACTCTTCAGTTAGAAGGTATACAAACTGCCTCTCCATCTCTTTATTAAGTTCCGGATCATTCTTCCCATAATCTGCACAACCACCCACCATAAAGACATAAATGGACGTCCATCACATTAATACATCATTAAAAATAAATGTTATGAACTCATTTGTAGAAGGAATCTAGACCAAGCTCAGAGAAAATTCTAGGATCTAAGGTGTCTTGGGAAGATAGAATGTCTTTAATGGATACTGGGGCAACAATTAACACAGTTGCAAAGTATTCTTGTACAAGCTCGAACATATTGATTCTACTAAAAAGACATCAGGATACACCAAAATATCTGCTGAGATATGCTTATGAGACATTTGAGTAACAAAACACTACAGAAAATCTCATTGCTTGTTCCAAGATGTCAAGATTAGAGGAACCAATAACTTTCCCCAGTTGCTCAACAAGAAAAAATGGTTACTATAGCCCATTAAAATTTAACACAGTATAAATGTATAATATGATTGAGGACCGAAAGACAGAAGGATCCTACAAAATTGTGAATTGTGGTGCAAATAAAACATTTTCCGGAAATTGCAGTCCTGATGCAATCATACCTACGAGACATTTATTGAACTAGTGAATTACTAAAATTTTGCAACAAAATTGAGCACACATTTACACCATTTTAAGATTTAATGGAATGAAAAAAATATATTAAACTAGTTAATGATTATATATTCTGGCAAAGAAATTGAACAAAATTCACACCATGAAGCTCTAATGGACGAAATAATCATTGAGTTGGCTAGTAAAATCTCTATAGATATATCTCCTAATAACATAAAATCATGCATCAAAAGCAAAAAAGCATCTACGTATTGAAAATAAAATTTGCTCCCATTGTGCAAGTTCAACTTCAGAAACTTAAGAATAGCATAAATATACATACCGGAGAACGCCTATGCATCAACTGAGAACACTAACTCAAGTTTCATGGTCACAGGGGGAACAAAACATAACCTATTGTAAATAAAGGAATATATGCTAATGCAGCTAAGCTCTATTAATTAACCAGTCATCTTGTCACAGTAAGTCTTACTGGTAACAGAAAGTAGGTTGAATATCCTAGGTTACAGTTCCAGACTATGATACATCTATATTAAGTACAATAAACTTGTGGGTACAAATAACCATGGGGAAACAGTTGGCAGGACTGTTCTCCACACCTTTGCCAACCGAGAACAAAAAAGGACATTCCAAAGCCAGGGATGTGGGATAAAAAACTGATGGAACCAATCAGCAACTACCAAGTTCATAACCATCCTTCATCATTGTCAAGTAGTATTTTCCAACTTAAGTTTCCACTTTCTAGCAACTAGGCGAGAGTGAATTTTAGTGCCCATTAATCACAATGCACAAGTTTGCTATTTCTATGCATCTACAGACTACAGATCAGTTGCAATGTTTCTTTATATTTATTGTAGAGGTATTGTTCCTAATATTTTTTTTACTAAGGCCAAGATGCACAATGAAATGACCAATTGATGGCTAAGGTTATGAACTTTTTATATAGGCCCGGAACGAATAAAGTTGTCCTTGGAAATATATGTATGATCGTAATTCGTAACAAACTGAGAAAATAAAGTGTCATATCTCAAAATAAAGATTAATCTAAAGGATCTCATACCAGATGGAGAAGATTCTAGTCATATCTCAAATAAAAGTTAAATCGGATTGCAAACTATTACCTGGGACAGATAGATTGATCAGACCTGAATAGGGGCAAGGAAAAAAAACAATAAAGTAAAATTTATTAGAATAGTTATTTATTTCTATTATTACCAACAAAAATAATATATAGTTCAATCATTATATACATACATATATATATATATATATATATATATATATATATATATATATGAATTAGAATCAACAAAGATAATCAACAATAACAAAAAATGAATATCCAAAGCAACTGACACAAAAAAAGTGAAACATAAATATATTTGCACCATGTGTAGTTGTGAGTTTCCTCCCTCTCTGGAATCCCGTCTTCGAAAGTCTAGTTTCAAAACCATAATCAAGGAATCCCTAGTTTCCACAAAACATTGTTATCAAAACTCAAAATATGGTTCAGCTCGTAGTACAAGGAACATGAAATTAAGAAGAAAAAAAAATACATTCAATTGGTGAAAGGCCATACACACTCGTGAAATTATCAGCATCCTTACAAGTACATATTTCGCACCAGGAAGGATCTAAACTAAATAATCAAAGCACAAGAAATGTAGTTTCTTTGTTGAGGAGAAAATTAAGGTAGCTCTTAATACAACACACTAGTTTCCCTCATGGTAGCAAGATAGAATATAAGTCTACATCACCAAGTTCAAATTCTATGAATAAGATATTCTATATCAGTCCCTAACTTAAAAGCAGAAAGATGAATGAAGAGTAACTTCATGAACTTCTTAGTTGAACCCCTTGATAATACGGAACACTCTACAAACATTCCCAATATAAATACTGACAAGCGAGTAAATTAATTTATAGTAAAACTACAGTCTACATATGATGTTGTTATTTTTGCCAGCTCAATTGGACAACTACAATTAAATGTGATCAGCTGGATGTTCATCTAGGATAGTACCTTCAGTCATTTCTAATACCTTTTAACTCATGGTTCTGTTACTTGACTCTTCTAATTTTATGGATTGGAAAAGAAGCAGATGAACTATGTTGATATCTTCCACATAAAACATCATACAATATTGACAAGTCAATTTATGGGTAACCAATATAAGTCGTGATATATGACTAAAGGATTGCATTTCATTCTCTACTATAGACCTCAAAAATTCAGGCGCAAAATTGAGTCCAGCAGTGACACGAGTCTTTTATACAAAATGAAGCTACAGGGAGCTAAGGAGGGAAAAAACACAGAACTAGCAGGAAGCACACTGCAAAGACATTCCACTACATTAAGAACATATCTCATTTAGGTGCAATATGTGACATGTAAATGGAGGTGTCAAAAACCCTGAAGTAACCTGATAACCAAGTCCCGCCAAAAGCAAAAACAAGGTAGGGCAGATAGAGATAATCTTAATCCATGTGTAATTACTGATGCATAATTTATTCAAACCATACAACTTTGTTCAGGAAAATTAAGTCTGATATAACCACAAATTGAACACATTGCAGATCAAAACTCAAGCGACCGCCAAAGGGAAAACATAGCAGAAATATATAAATCAGATGTTGTATCACATAAAAGAGAAGGGATACCAGGAGCAATGTTGATGAGATAGAGAGGAGGAGGAGGAGGGCAGTGACATTTGCTGGGCGGGCAAGAGGAAGAAGAGTCGCTGTGAGTGATACCCTTGTGTTCAATAATTTCCAATAAAGCGCAGGCCCGCAGACACGCGGAGCTGAAACAATTGCAAATATCACCAAACAACAACTTATCCACGTCCCTGACCTACGCCCAGATATTTCGCTCGCCCGCTGGCTCCAAGTATTACCATTAGTAGTAGTAGTATTCACTATTAGTTAGTAACATTTTTACCTTCATTCACAATTAAAAATTATATTTAATATTCATCTTATTTTACTATTGTAAAAAAAATTGTCATATACAAATTGTTTTTGATTTTTTTAAAATGAAAAATTTGATCAATAACATTTAATGAATGTTGTTGTGGTCATTTGTTTTGATTTTGTGAATAGAATGTTACTATTTTTTAGGATTTTATTCCTAAAATTATATTACTAATAGTATACCACATCAAATATTGTTCAAGAGTTTATATTTAATTTTTCTTAGATAATATGGTTTATTTATAGTAATTACATAATAAATTTATTCATAATAGTTCGGAGAAGGTTAAAATAGCAAATTAAATGTATTTAGATGTTTTAGACATATCCTCCTCCGTCTCCAAATTAATTCTTTCATTTTGACTTTTTTTAAGTCAAATCGATTATTTTAGAATTAATAATTAAGCATATATAAATATATTTCTAAAATTAATAAAATTAGGATTAGTAATAAATTGTATATCTTTCTTTTCGATTATAATCTCTTCACCTATATATTTTAATGAAAATAGTAAAAAAATTAATTTTAAAAATAGTCAATTTAATTTTAAAAAATCAAAACTAAGCAATTAATTTAAAACAGAGGGAATAATTATCAACCACATCATTTCATTCTGTATTCAAAATTTTTATTTCATCCAACTCTCTTAAATTCTCTTATACATTCAACTTTTCATTCAGTTTGAAGTGTGTGACAGTGTGGGTGGTATTAATGTATTAGTAAACTGACAGTGATCGGACGCACACAAGCCTCATGAAATCTGTAGCTGTTGGTCGTCACCAATTTTAATTTGTGTATTTGAGATATCTTGATAATTAGAAAAAAAAACAATTATTTTATATTTTAAAGGAATGTAGCCTTTTTGTGAATAATCTTGAATAAAAAAATTATTTAATTAATTTATTTTTTTTATAAAAAAAAACTTTTTTATTAAGCGAATGAAGTCAAGCAACATTATAAAAAAAAATTATTGGAAAAAAGAGGAATAAAAATTGATTAGTTATGAATTAATTTTCACGTACTTTTTATTATCAGTAAGGCCACTTGTTAGCTCATCAGCCCAATAGAAACAAATCTATTATCTATCTATTATTATATATACATGACACAATTTATTGACATATGTCCTTCTATAAATTCAACATTTGTCTATCCAATTTAATGCTCCAAATTATCCTTGACAAAAATACCCTTAATAACCGTATATTGGTACAATACGTTGACATTTGTCATTATAAAGAATCAACATCTGTCCATCCTAACCACTTGTGTGAAGACTTGAGGTGAATACATAAATTATTTTTTGAATAAATTCATCCATTTAAGTCAGTTAGTTTAATTATGACCCAATTATCTTAATTATATCCTATCCTTTTTTAAATTATGAATAAATAATAACATACCAAATAGAATTTAATCTCTTCAACAACCAATCAACAAAATTTTAGATGGATAAAACTTCCTAACTTAATTAGAGTTTGAAATAATGTTAATGATCACCTGACCTAATCCTCTATGCATATATATATATATATATATATATATATATATATACGTATATTAATCAGGCTAATTGTTTATTCTCATAAGTGAAGAGCAACCATGGCTTTTTCTTCTTCACTTAGAATTTCATTTTTAGCTTCGTGGATAATTTTTTTTGAACATTAATACCTGACTCTATTAAATTGGGATGGGATATTGTGAATAAGGTATGATGATTTGAAACACCTTTTCAATCTGAGGTTTAAAATCACCAAGACATCATCCAGTATGGGCCCTCGAGTCAATTATCCTCGCCGCCGGTGTTTCAAAGAGAAATAAGATCGGAGGCCACCTGTGAGACCCCAGATTTTATCAATAAAGATTTAAATTTTGTCGAAATAATTTTTTAATATTATGGTTTGAATTTGAGATAAATATTATAGTTGTGGGTAGTATTTATAAATTTTGCAAAAGTATGCAAGTGGTTATATTATATTCGATTGGTTGGAATATATTAGGTTTAGCGAGGAATATTCGTATACAACTACTCAATCATTGGTGGACCCTAATGTAATTATTGTCGGATCGAGAAAGCGACAAAAATATTTTATTGAAATAACGGCGGAAATTTTACCGTTGATCTTTGTTGAACTACTCTCGGAGTAAAAAATCTGATGTACGTGTGGTTGCGTAGTATACGCGGTATTGATTATTGATGCTTATGTGAAAGTCACCGGTTTGATTCCATTATTGTCGATTAATAATATGAATTATTATAGCGATAATGACGTTTTGTTTTATTCAGTATTATTAACGTAATAAAAGCGAAGCATCTTTTATATAAAGCGAATACTTTATTAAAGTTATTACATAAATAGAATATATTATATTTTATTATGCGTAGTGTTGCGTAGTGTTTTGCGTAGTGTTTTTGCATAGTGTTGCGTAGTGTTTGATAGTAAAATATTTTTATATAAATAGAATATATTATATTTTATTTAAAAGATTTTGCTTTAAATATGGACCGTCAGATTAAAGTAAATCAATCTGGACTGCTCATGGATTAATTACTACGCATTCTATTTTCCTATAAATGAAGCTCATTCCTTCATTATAATCTTATTTAATTTCTTTGAAACTGTAGAGAAAACTATAGAGAAAGAAGAAAAGTATTCTCGCTACTTCACCTTGCCAATATTCAGCTTCTTAAGGTAGGGAATATTATTTGTTGTACGTGTAAAGTGTTATTCTTTTTTGTATTCATGAAGAGAACTTACGTTGTTATTCCATTGTTTATTATTACATTGGAATAACTTTGTAAAAAGTGGTATACCCTATACATAACTTTATACGCAGATACCCTATACTTGGTGAAATCCTTATATTATTCCATTCTTATTTATTCATTGGAATAATCAGACACGCTTGGAATCCCCTATACTTAGTAATCTTCTTCTCGTTATTTCATTCTTTATTATTACATTTGGAATATCACGTGCATGTATTTTACAATGGGACACGGTTCCATTGTTTATTATTCGCATTTATTATTTCGTTGGAATATCCATGCATGTGTTTTACAGGATTGGTTCCATTGTTTATTATTCAAGCATTTATTATTCTGTTGGATCATCCTCCGGTGTGAATTTCACGACTGTTCCGTTATTATTATTACATTGGAATAAACATACATGCTGAAATACCGCATCGCATGGTGATTTCTTTTGTTATTCCATTCTTTATTATACCCGGTTAAGTTAAAACTTTGACTTATACTCCATGAAATTAGTGGAATATCCTTGATATTTTTGCGCTTCATCCAATATCTTTTCATGGAAATATTCTTACGATCATTCTTGAATTTTACTCTACAAAAGCAAGATCTTGTTGACAATTTGGGACGTTAATAATTCCTAGATAAATTAATTCTTGAACTTGTTTTATTGAATTCTTATATCATTGTCATCATCCTCATGTTTATATTATGTTGAAAGTTATCTTTGCTTTACGCATGTAGATGAACTTAGTATGATTATGACACTGGGTTCATTCGGTATAATCATGGCTTGATATAAATGATGTGACAAAAGTCCTCAAAGTGGCTGTGAATGCGTTGGTGGATAGTTTTGGTATGATTATGACCCGGGGTGATTCGGTATAGTCATGACCATTGATAATTTAATGAAAATCCTTGACCGTAGGTATACGTGTATGATTAGATATTGTGGTTTATTCATTAAAAGTCGAGTCTCGGCTATAACAATGATGAAAAACCTTTTAAATCATAAAAGATAGTAGATTTTATTTTCTACTTGACTCTTTTAATGGATTCGCTTATTCTACCGCAGATTAAACTTGTTATCTCATTGTATTTTATCGGTTTTAACATTTGTTGAAGGCTAATGATAATTTATTATGCATTATCTTAGTCATAATATTTCTTCTTGGGCTAGTTGAGCTCACCTTTTCTTTCACTTTATTCTCTTGAGAAATGAGAACATATTTGGGACGAGTCTGGGAACGGAGTAATGGTCCGAGGAGGATAGCATTAGTAGTCCTCACTATTACGTGAAATAGTGTGATAATAGTTGTAATGAGGACTCCTTTTGAGTTTGTATAATATCTAGTAGACAATATTTGTATTCAAACTCACGATTTATGTCGATTGCATACCTACGAGTTATATTAGTAAGTTGTATTTGAATTTATGTACCATGTAAGTGGAGACCCAAGATGGGTGACGATACCTAATTTTGGGGGCATCACGGTTAGTATCGAGCTTAGGATATGATCCCCTGGTGAGATGTGAGATAAGAACTAGGAGGGGGAGAGACGGAATTCCTTAGCTAGTATGACCTACCTAAATTTATTTGGTATTTAATTGGTGGAATCACGAGTATAGGGATAATATGTGATATGTTAATTAACCCTTATTTTGTGGCGGTGTTTGAGAATGACATCCGAAAATCTTTGAGATAAGCAATGAAGCACATGAGAGTGTTGATTCATTTCAAACAAAAGGTAACGACCAACAACACGATAATAATCATCTTGGTGGCAAATTTATCGGAACAATGATAACCATCGTGGGGAAATTATCATGCTAAGAATGGTAACCACTTGATTGGTAATCATGGCAAAGATAATAGATGTGGAAATTGCAAGAAGAGAATGTCATTTAGCTCAATTTTGTTGTGCACCAAAAGTCAAGTCTAGTGGGACGGTGGCACCAAAGGTGGATATGGACAAAACAAAGTCGTTGGTTTTAAGAAGTGCATTTTCATGACTTCTCAAAAAGCGAGTAAACCGAACGAAGTTATACGGGTTAGTTAATTATAAATTGTGAAGTCTATACTAGTGTTAGATACCGATTCTACCCTCTTTTATTTCACCTAGTTGTGTTCAACGTTTAAATTTGACTCAGAAGAAGTTAAACTTTGACTTATTGGTTGAAACCGTTAGTAGGAGCCTTCGTTACCTCTCTTGTTTTTTAAATCTTGTTTGATTCAAATAAACATTTTCATGTTACTGTCGATCTTATCTCTTTGAAAATATTTGTCTTTGATGTGACTTTAGAAATCGATTGGTTAAATACTCATCATGATTTTTGTAAGGTTGTTAGCTTTCATACTCTTAACCAACTGTTATGCGACGAATTCAAAGTAACCAAACCACTAAAGTCAATCATTGTCATATCAAGCCATAAGTAAAGAGCCCCGATCCTTTCGTTGTTGACTTCCTTGTGTGGAATGCACGAAGCCGGACTTTCTCGTAGGCGACGTCGTTATTTGAAGATGGCAAGTTGATAGGTATCATTGTGAGGTCTTATCGGGTTAAGGGATAGAAGTCGCGATTGGTATTAATGTGACGTCTTATCCAAGTCTTGGGACGAGAATAATGATTTTGAATGATATTTCTATCATTAATAAATTTCTTGGCGTATTCTTGAAGACTTCTAGCCTACCCTAGAGCGTGAAATCGAATTTTGTATTGACCCCAAAGACAAAATCCATTTCTTAAACCCTCAAATATTTCTTCAACTAAAATGAGCAGATTTACGTGGTTTATGATGAAAGTCATAATAAAAGCATTGGACTAATGAAAATCATGGGTATTCGTGGTATTAGTAAGTGTTATGATGAGTTATGTTGGTTAGTATGTGAAAACATGAAAGTTTCTTAGAAATCACAAAGAGTTGAAAATCAGATTTTGGTGAAAAACGTAACATGAAATTCAATTGACCATATCTCCTATTATATTTTGAATTTTTGAGTGTGGTCAAGTCCTAGAGTTAGATCTATGAGTTACCTAACTAATCCAAGTGGAATTACTGGAAAAGGCGTTGTAGATTTTTGTGTGGACTAATTTTAGCAAAGGAGTGCAAAGCTGCAAAAACCAGAAAAAAGTAACGCGCCATGATTTTAGAGGGCTGTTTCGGCCACTTAAATTATGAGAAAAATTCTGGCCTTTTGGGACATGAAGTTATAAGGTATAAAGTGCATCCTGTCCAAAAATGAGCTCATTCTGACTTAAAATGAGCATGTTATGACTATTTCAATATTTAGGTTTTTTAAATTAAAAACGCTATAACCGGGAGTTCTATAACTCCGATGACCATGAAATTTAAACTAGAAGCACATGTTAACATGTGTAAGGTCCTGCCAAGATTTGGGAATTTTGGAGTTAAACTTGAGGTAGCTAATTTCTTAAGGAATTAATTAGAAATTGATTTTGAAAAATAGTAAATGAATTTAAAAATTCGAGAAAAATATATTTTCATTATGGGACTATATTATGCTAAATCCCAGAAAAGAAATATTTTGGGACTAATTTGGTATTTTTCATGAAAATAGTTTAATTCTGAACATATGAGTTAAATATGTTATGTGAAGTAACAAAAGTTAAAAATAGGATTTTATGGCTAGAGAATCCTATATATAGAGTATATGCATATTTTTTTGATGAGGGATCTCGATAATTGGTGATGATATCTTATGAGTATGGCATTTTTGAATGATTAAATGCATTATATGGTAAAAGCGTAAACAATTGAGATAAATTGTTTATAAATTTAAGAAGTGATTAAAATATTGTTATAATATTAATGATATTAGATTATGAGATTATTAAGTGATTGATAACATGGGGATATTCTTGAATCTGGATAAATTATATTATAAATGTTTAATATTTATCCTTTATCTCATTTGATTGATTCTTTATATCATTATCCTCATGTTTATATTATGTTGAAAAGTCATACGTAGTAGTAGTAGTGCATGGATAATTTGTGGTCGTGATACTAATGAATACACGATTATCTTTGGTAGTAGTGGATATGGATAATTTGTGGTCGTGATACTTAATGAATACACAATTATCTTTGGTAGTAGTGCATGGATAATTTGTGGTCGTGATACTAATGAATACACGATTATCTTTGGTAGTAGTGCATGGATAATTTGTGGTCGTGATACTAATGAATACATGATTATCTTCGTCAGTAGTAGTGCATGGATAATTTGTGGTCGTGATACTAATGAATACACGATTATCTTTAGCGTGTAGTGCATGGATAATTTGTGGTTGTGATACTAATGAATACACGATTATCTTTTGGTAGTAGTGCATGGATAATTTGTGGTCGTGATATCTTAATGAATACACGATTATCTTTGGTAGTAGTGCATGGATAATTCGTGGTCGTGATCTTAATGAATATCCTTGGCACGTAGTGCGGGGATGATTCGATGATATGAATTAATTATTGAAGTGAGTCTCAAAGAATGAAATATTAATTCATGGATGTGGTAAAAGTCATCTTTGGTCGTAGTGCATTGATAGACTTGGTATGATTATGACCAAGGATTATTGATTATAATCATGATCAGTAATTGAAAACACGAATATCCTTGGCGATTGGTGCATGGATAATTCGTGGTCGTGATACTATTAAGTCGCTGCGTCTCAAAGATTATTGGTTTCTGAGTTGTATATCTTTGGCTTTGTAGTGCAAAGATGAGTTGTTAATGAATATCTTTGGTAGGATTGCGAAGATGAATTTAATATTTTTAACGATAAAGGTATTCAAGGTATCCTCACCTCTTTATCATATCGTACGTACCACTAATTTTGAGGCAAAATTCAATAAGGAGGGAGATTGTGAGACCCAGATTTTATCAATAAAGATTTAAATTTTGTCGAAATAATTTTTTAATATTATGGTGTGAATTTGAGATAAATATTATAGTTGTGGGTAGTATTTATAAATTTTGCAAAGTATGCAAGTGGTTATATTATATTCGATTGGTCGGGGAATATTCGGTTTAGTAGGGAATATTCGCATACAACGGCTCAATCATTGGTGGACCCATAATGTAATTATTATCGGATTGAGAAAGCGACAAAAATATTTTATTGAAATAACGGCGGAAGTTTTCTTGGTTGATCATTGTTGAACTACTCGGTAGTAAAAAAAGACACGATGTCAATGTGTGGTTGCATAGTAGCACACGGTATTGATTATTGATGCTTATGTGAGAAGTCACTCGGTTTGATTCCATTATTGCCGATTAATAATATGAATTATTATAGCGATAATGACGTTTTGTTTTATTCGTATTATTAACGTAATAAAAAGCGAAACATCTTTTATATAAAAGCAGAATACTTTATTAAAGTTATTCTATAAATAGAATATATTATATTTTATTATGCATAGTGTTGCATAGTGTTTTGATAGTGTTTTGCATAGTGTTGCATAGTGTTTGCATAGTAAAATGTTTTTATATAAATAGAATATATTATATTTTATTTAAAAGATTTTACTTTAAATATGGATAGTCGATTAAAGTAAATCAATTTGACCTATTCATGGATTAATTATTATGCATTCTATTTTCCTATAAATAGAAGCTCATTCCTTCATTATTTTCTTACGAATTCACTTTGAAACTAGTAGAGAGAAACTATATAGAGAAAGAAAGAAAAGTATTCTCGCTACTTCACCTCGCCAATATTCGGTTCTTCTAAGGTAGGGAATATTATTTGTTGTACCCGTAAAGGGTGTTATTCTTTTGTATTCATGAAGAGAACTTACATTGTTATTCCATTGTTTATTATTACCGTTGGAATAACTTTTGTAAAAGTGGTATACCCTATACATAACTTTGTATAACTGTGGCATACCCTATACTTGGTGAAATCCTTATATTATTCCATTCTTATTTATTACATTGGAATAACTTTGTATCATGCTGAATCCCTATACTTGGTAATCTTCACATTATTTCATTCTTTATTATTACATTTGGAATATCACATGCATGTATTTTACAACAGGACACGGTTCCATTGTTTATTATTCCGCATTTATTATTACTCATTGGAATATCACTGCTGTGTATTTTACACCGGGATTCGGGTTCCATTGTTTATTATTCAAAGCATTTATTATTACTGTTGGATCATCACGTCGATTGTGAATTTCACGACGATTTGGTTAAGATTATTATTATTACATTGGAATAACTTTGTCATATCAAATACCGCATGCGTGGTGATTTCTTTTGTTATTCCATTCTTTATTATACCCGGTTGGTTAAAACTTTGACTTCTATACTCCATGAAATTAGTGGAATATCCTCGATATTTGTGCTTCATCCAAAGATCTTTCATGGAAATATTCTTCCGATCATTCTTGAATTTTACTCTACAAAACGATATCTTGTTGACAATTTGGACGTTAATAATTCCTAGATAAATTAATTCTTGAACTTGTTTTATTGAATTCTTATATCATTGTCATCATCCTCATGTTTATATTATGTTGAAAGTTATCTTTGGCTTACGTGCATAGATGAACTTAGTATGATTATGACCAGGGTTCATTCGGTATAATCATGGCTTGATATAAATGATGTGACAAAAGTCCTCAGTGGCCTGTAATGTGAGACCCCAGATTTTATTAATAAAGATTTAAATTTGGTCGAAATAATTTTTTAATATTATGGTGTGAATTTGAGATAATATTATAGTTGTGGGTAGTATTTATAAATTTTGCAAAGTATGCAAGTGGTTATATTATATTCGATTGGTGGGGAATATTCGGTTTAGCGAGGGAATATTAAATACAATACTCAATCATTGGTGGATCCCACAATGAAATTATTGTCGGATTGAGAAAGCGACAAAAATATTTTATTGAAATAACGGCGGAAGTTTTACAGTAGTTCTTTGTTGAACTACTTTCGGTAGTAAAGAAATACGATGTAATGTCGTGTGGTTGCGCATAAGTATGCGGTATTGATTATTGATGCTTATGTTATGTGAGAAGTCATTCGGTTTGTTTCCATTATTGTCGATTAATAATATGAATTATTATAGCGATAATGACGTTTTGTTTTATTCGTATTATTAACGTAATAAAAGCGAAACATCTTTTATATAAAATAGAATACTTTATTAAAGTTATTACATAAATAGAATATATTATATTTTATTATGCATAGTGTTGCGTAGTGTTTTGCATAGTGTTTTGTATAGTATTGCATAGTGTTTGCATAGTAAAATGTTTTTATATAAATAGAATATATTATATTTTATTTAAAAGATTTTTCTTTAAATATGGACCGTCAGATTAAAGTAAATCAATCTGGATAGTTCATGGATTTGAATTCTTATGCATTCCATTTTCTATAAATAGAAGCTCATTCCTTCATTATTTTCTTACGAATTCATTGAACTCTAGAGAGAGAAATTATAGAGAGAAGCTATAGAGAGAAAGTTATAGAAAAGAAGAAGAGTATTACGCTACTTCACTACTTCTATATTCAGGTTTCTTTTACGGTGAGGGTGTTATTCTTTCTTCTTGAAGAGAACTTACATTATTCCATTCATTATTATTACATTGGAATAACTTTTGTAAAAGTGGCATACCCTATACATAACTTTGTGTCACATGGCATACCCTATACTTGGTGAAATCCTTATGTTATTCCATTGCTTATTATTACATTGGAATAACTTTGTATATACACTGGTTTACCCTATACTTGGTGACATTCTTCTATTATTACATTGGAACATCACATGCATGTGTTTTACAGGGGACTGGTTCCGATTTTTATTATTCTGTTGGAACATCACATGCATGTGTGTTTTACAGGACTGGTTCCGTCTTTATCATTACATTGGAATATCTATCTGTGTGTTTTACAGGATGCGGTTCCATCTTTATTATTACTGTTGGAACATCTGTCGGTGTGAATTTCACGACACGGTTTAGATTATTATTATTACATTGGAATAACTTTGTACATCACAATACCGCATGCATGGTGATTTCTTTTGTTATTCCATTCTTTATTATACCCGGTTGGTTAAAACTTTGGACTTCTATACTCCATGAAATTAGTAGAATATCCTTGATATTTGCGTTTCATCCGATATCTTTTCATGGAAATATTCTTACGATCATTCTTGAATTTTTACTCTAAAGCGATATCATGTTGACAATTTGGGACGTTAATAATTCATGGATTAAATAATTCTTGAACTTGTTTTATTGAATTACTATGTCATTGTCATCATCCTCATGTTATATTATGTTATCTTTGGCTTTACGTGCATAGATGAACTTAGTATGATTATGACCGAGGATCATTCGGTATAATCGTGACTTGATATAAATGATGTGACAAAAGTCCTCGATGGCACTGTAATGCGTTGATGGATAGTTTTGGTATGATTATGACCGGGGGTGATTCGGTATAGTCATGACCATTGATAATTTGATGAAAATCCTTGGCCAAGTAGTACGAGGGATGATTAGATGTGGTGGTTTATTATTAAGGTTTGAGTCTTAGCGATAAAAATTGATGAAAACTTTTAAAACCTAAAAGATAGTAGACTTTATTCTCTACTTGACTCTTTTAATGGATTGCTTATTCATTGTGATTAAAGCTGGTTGTCTATTGTATTTTATCGGTTTAACACTTTGTTGAAGGCTAATGATAATTTATTACGCATTATCTTAGTCATAATATTTCTTCTTGGGCTAGTTGAGCTCACCCTTTCTTTCCTTTATTCTCTTCTTGAAATGAGAACATATTTGGGACGAAGTCGGGAGCAGAGTAATGGTCGAGAGGATAGCATTAGTAGTCCTCACTATTACGTGAAATAGTGTGATAATAGTTGTAATGAGGACTCCTTTTGAGTTTGTATAATATCTAGTAGATAATATTTGTATTCAAACTCACGGATTTATGTCGTATTGTATACTACAGTGAGTTATATTAGTAAGTTGTATTTGAATTTATGTACCATGTAAGTGGCGACCCAAGATGGGTGGCGTATACCTAATTTTGGGGGGCGTCACGGTTGGTATCAAAGCTTAGGATATGATCCTGGCTAAGATGTGAGAATAGAACTAGGAGGGAGAGGCGGGAATTCCTTCGCTAGTATGACCTACCTAAGTTTATTTGGTATTTGATTGGTCGATCGGAGTATAGTGATAATATGTTGCATGTCAATTAACCCTTATTTTGTGGCGGTGTTTGAAAATGGCATCCAGAATGTTGAGAATAGCAATGGAGCAGAGGTATTGATTCTCCACGGATCAATAATCGAGGACAATGTGCAATAGGATGGCGATAATCCTCTGTAAACAACAACAGCGATCAATTGATGAATGATGATGCGTTTAAAAGGTTTTAGAATTCATGCAACATCGAAAAGCGACTCTGTCCAAAACGTAGGTGGAAACACGGAAAACTCTCGAGGCGGTCATCGCATTAAACAATTCAAGGAGTTGGGACCACCGGAGTTTAAGGAGAGCCAAAACCACTTACGGCGGAAGCATGGATAAAGCATATTACCAAGATATTTGATGTTTTGGGATGCTCAGGAGCAAAAGGTTCCTTGCCGCCTTTATGTTCTTGTGCGAGAGGCGATTCTTTGGTGGGAATCGGTAAAAGCGTACTCAACTTTGTTGTCTTGAAGATATCTTGGGAGAAGTTCGGGGAGGCATTCAACGACAAATACTTTCACGAAAGTATTCGCCACATGAAGGAGGTGGAGTTTATCAAGTTGGAACAAAACAATATGGCCAGGTGTCATGCAATACGAGGCAAAATTTGCGGAGTTATCACGATTTTCGTCCCACTTGGTGGATAATGAAGAAGAGAATGGCGCGAATGTTTTTAAGAGGTTTGAAGCGAGAGATCGTCAACATCTTATTTCTCATAAAGCTGTGTTTTTATTAGGATGTTGTAAATAGGGCTCGATTAGTGGAGCGCGATAACGAGTCAGCCTTAACTAAAAAAGAAAGTAGCCGACAAAATTATAATACCGGTGAGAGTAGTCATCGAGCGGTGACAACAAGCGTGGAGGAAATCAACGAGGCGGATATGGTAACCACTTGGTGGTAATCGGGGCCAAAATAATAAGAATGGACATTTCAAGAAAAGGAGATTCAACAATGATGGAAAGGCGTCGACACCAAACACCGTTTCAAAGGAAGAAGAACGACCACGATCATATGCTTCAAATGCGGAGGAGAGGACACATCGGTCGATCATTGCGCCATCTTAAATCAAAGCATGTTATAATTGTGGAAGAGAAGGTCACTTAGCTCGATTTTTTGTCGTTTCAGAAGACAAATTCAACTAGGATGGAGGCACCAAAGGGTTGTCCCGAGACAAACCAAAGCCGGTAGTTTAAGAGAGGCGTTTTTTTCTCGTGACGAGGAACACGAATAAAATTATCACGGGTAAGTTAATCGTAAGCTCTTGCGAAGTCTATACCGTGTTAGATACCAGTTCTACCCACTCTTTTATTTCACCTAGTTGCATTCAACGTTTGAATTTGACTCCGAAGAAGTTAAACTTTGACTTATTGGTTGAAACTTCGTTAGTAGGAGCATTCGTTACCGCTACTATTTTTTAAATCTTGTTTAATTCAAATAAACATTTTCACGTTACCTGTCGATCTTATCTTTTTGAAAATATTTGCCTTTGATGTGATTTTTTGAATCAATTGGTTAGCTACTCATCATGCTTTTTCGTAAGGTTGTTAGCTTTTATATTTATAACAAACACATTATACAATTTAAAGTAACCAAACCCTAAAATTAATCATTGTTATATCAAGCCATAAGTAAAGAGCCCCGAACCTTTCGTTGTTAACTTCCTTGTGTGGAATGCTGCAGAAGCCGGGCTTTCGTAGGCGACATCGTGAATGAAGATGGCAAGTTTATAGGTATCATTGTGAGGTCTTATCTAGGTTAAGGGATAGAAGTCACGGTTGGTATCAATGTGACGTCTTATCCAAGTCTTTAGATGAGAGTCATGATTTTGAATGATATTTCTATTATTAATAAATTTTCTAGCGTATTTATGAAGACTTCTTAACCTACTTAGGCGTGAAATCGAATTTTGTATTGACCCGAAGACAAAACCCATTTCTTAAACCCTCAAATAATTCTTCAACTAAAATGAGCAGGTTTACGTGGTTTATGATGAAAGTCATAATAAAAGCATAGGACTAATGAAAATCATGGGTATATGAGGTATTAGTAAGTTTTATGATGAGTTATATTGGTTAGTATG
Source organism: Panax quinquefolius (assembly GCA_020205615.1). NCBI lineage: Eukaryota > Viridiplantae > Streptophyta > Magnoliopsida > Apiales > Araliaceae > Panax > Panax quinquefolius. The sequence continues at coordinate 5,695,375 of CM035156.1, forward strand.
TGAAAACATGAAAGTTTCTTAGAAATCACAAAGAGTTGAAAATCAGATTTTAGTGAAAAGCGTAACATGAAATTCAATTGACCATATCTCCTGTTATATTTTGAATTTTGAATGTGGTCAAGTCCTAGAGTTAGATCTATGAGTTACCTAACTAATCCAAGTGGAATTATTGGAAAAGGTGTTGTAGATTTTTGTGTGGACTGATTTTAGCAAAGGAGTGCAAAGCTGCAAAAACCGAAAAAGCTTACTGCCATGATTTTAGAGAGGCTGTTTCGGCCACTTAAATTATGAGAAAAATTCTGGCCTTTTGGGACATGAAAGTATATGGTATAAAGTACCTCCTGTCCAAAAATGAGCTCATTTCGACTTAAAATGAGCAAGTTATGACTATTTCAATATTTAGGTTTTTCCGAAAAACGCTATAACTTAGGAGTTCTATAACTCCGATGACCATGAAATTTAAACTAGAAGCTCACGTTAACATGTGTGAGGTCCTGCCAAGATTTGGGAATTTTGGAGTTAAACTTGAGGTAGCTAATTTCTTAAGGAATTTATTGGAAATTGATTTTTGAAAAATAGTAAATGAATTTTAAAAATTCGAGAAAAATATATTTTCATCATGGGACTATATTATGCTAAATTCCAGAAAAGAAATATTTTTGGGACTGATTTGGTATTTTTCATGAAAATAGTTTAATTCTGAACATATGAGTTAAATATGTTATGTGAAGTATGAAAGTTGAAAATAGGATTTTATGGCTAGAGAATCCTATATAGAGTATATGCATATTTTTGATGAGGATTTGATAATTGGTGATGATATTTTATGAGTATGACATTTTGAATGATTAAATGCATTATATGATAAAGCGTAAACAATTAAGATAAATTGTTTATAAATTTTAGAAGTGATTAAAATATTGTTATAATATTAATGATATTAGATTATGAGATTATTAAGTGATTGAAAACATGGGGATATTCTTGAATCTGGATAAATTATATTATAAATGTTTAATATTTATCCTTTATCTCATTTGATTGATTCTTTATATCATTATCCTCGTGTTTATATTATGTTGAAAGTAAATACGTGGCTTACGTGCATAGATGGACTTGGTATGATTATGACTGAGGATTGTTCGGTATAATCATAACTTAGTAATTGAAAAAACACAATTATCTTTGGTAGTAGTGCATGGATAATTTGTGGTCGTGATACTTAATGAATATCTTTAGTGCGGGGATGATTCGATGATGTGGATTAATTATTGAAATGAGTCTCGTGAATGAAATATTAATTCATGGATGTGTTCAAAGTCATCGTGGCTTACGTGCATAGATGGACTTGGTATGATTATGACCGAGGATTGTTGGGTATAATCATAACCGTAATTGAAAACACAATTATCTTTGGCCGTAGTGCGTGGATGATTCGATGATGTGGATTAATTATTGAAATGAGTCTCAATGAATGAAATATTAATTCATGGATGTGTTCAAAGTCATACGTGGCTTACGTGCATAGATGGACTTGGTATGATTATGATGAGGATTGTTCGGTATAATCATTAGTAATTGAAAACACAATTATCTTTGGTAGTAGTGCATGGATAATTTGTGGTCGGATATCTTAATGAATATCCTTGGCTGTTGTAGTGCGGGGATGATTCGATGATGTGGATTAATTATTGGTGAGTCTCAAAGAATGAAATATTAATTCATGGATGTGTTCAAAGTCATCGTGGCTTACGTGCATAGATGGACTTGGTATGATTATGACCGAGGATTGTTTGGTATAATCATGTAGTAATTGAAAACACAATTATCTTTAGCCGTAGTAGTGCATGGATAATTTGTGGTCATGATACTTAATGAATATCCTTGGCACGTAGTGCGGGGATGATTCGATGATGTGGATTAATTATTGAAGTGAGTCTCGCAATGAAATATTAATTCATGGATGCGTTCAAAGTCATCTTGGCTTACGTGCATAGATGGACTTGGTATGATTATGATTGTGGATTATTCGGTATAATCATAATCGTAATTAAAAACACGAATATCCTTGGCGATTGGTGCATGGATAATTAAGTGGTCGTGATCTTATTAAAGCTGCGTCTTAGCATTATTGGTTTTCTGGTTGTATATCTTTTGCTTTTGTAGTGCAAAGATGAATTGTTAATGAATAGCTTTTTGTGATTTCAAAGATGAATTTAATATTTTTAAGCGATAAAGGTATTCAAGGTATCCTCATCTCTTTATCATACAGTGCGTCGTACCCTAATTTCGAGGCGAAATTCCATAAGGAGGGAGATTGTGAGACCCAGATTTTATTAATAAAGATTTAAATTTTGGTGAAATAATTTTTTAATATTATGGTGTGAATTTGAGATAATATTATAGTTGTGGGTAGTATTTATAAATTTTGCAAAGTATGCAAGTGGTTATATTATATTCGATTGGTGAGGGGAATATTCGGTTTAGCGAGGGAATATTAAATGCAATGACTCAATCATTGGTGGATCCCTAGCGTAATTATTGTCGGATTGAGAAAGCGACAAAAATATTTTATTGAAATAACGGCGGAAGTTTTTACAAGTAGTTCTTGTTGAACTACTTGGTAGTAAAAATGCGATGTCGTGTGGTTGCATAGTAGCACACGGTATTGATTATTGATGCTTATGTGAGAAGTCACTCGGTTTGTTTCCATTATTGTCGATTAATAATATGAATTATTATAGCGATAATGGCGTTTTGTTTTATTAGTATTATTAGCGTAATAAAAGAAACATCATTTTTATATAAAATAGAATACTTTATTAAAGTTATTACATAAATAAAATATATTATATTTTATTATGCATAGTGTTGCATAGTGTTTTGCATAGTGTTTTGCATAGTATTGCATAGTGTTTGCATAGTAAAATGTTTTTATATAAATAGAATATATTATATTTTATTTAAAAGATTTTTCTTTAAATATGGACCGTCAGATTAAAGTAAATCAATCTGGACCGTTCATGGATTAATTCTTATGCATTCCATTTTCTATAAATGAAGCTCATTCCTTCATTATTTTCTTACAATTCATTAACTCTCTAGAGAGAGAAATTATAGAGAGAAGCTATAGAGAAAGTTATAGAAAGAAGAAGAGTATTACGCTACTTCACTACTTCTATATTGATTCTTTTTACGGTGAGGGTGTTATTCTTTCTTCTTGAAGAGAACTTACATTATTCCATTCTTTATTATTACATTGGAATAACTTTTGTAAAAGTGGCATACCCTATACATAACTTTGTGTCACGTGGCATACCCTATACTTGGTGAAATCCTTATGTTATTCCATTGCTTATTATTACATTGGAATAACTTTTGTATCTGTGGTTTACCCTATACTTGGTGACATTCTTCTATTATTACATTGGAACATCATTTATGTGTTTTACTGGGACTGGTTCCGTTTTTATTATACTGTTGGAACATCACATGCGTGTGTTTTTACAGGACTGGTTAAAATCTTTATCATTACATTGGAATATCTATCATGTGTTTTACAGGATGCAGTTCCATCTTTATTATTACTGTTGGAACATCTGCCGATTGTGAATTTCACACGACACTGGTTCCGTTATTATTATACTGTTGGAATAACTTCATACATCACAATCACCGCATGCTTGGTGATTTCTTTTGTTATTCCATTCTTTATTATACCCGGTTGGTTAAAACTTGGACTTCTATACTCCATGAAATTAGTAGAATATCCTTGATATTTGCGTTTCATCCATATATCTTTTCATGGAAATATTCTTACGATCATTCTTGAATTTTACTCTCTAAATAACAAGATATCATGTTGACAATTTGGGCGTTAATAATTCATGGATTAAATAATTCTTGAACTTGTTTTATTGAATTACTATGTCATTGTCATCATCCTCATGTTATATTATGTTATCTTTGGCTTACGTGCATAGATGAACTTAGTATGATTATGATGAGGATCATTCGGTATAATCATGACTTGATATAAATGATGTGACAAAAGTCCTCGATGGCACATTGTGTAATGCGATGATGGATAGTTTTGGTATGATTATGACCGAGGGGTGATTCGGTATAGTCATGACCATTGATAATTTGATGAAAATTCTTGGTAGTAGTACGAGGATGATTAGATGTGGTGGTTTATTATTAAAAAGTGAGTCTCAAATGATAAAATTGATGAAAACTTTTAAAACCTAAAAGATAGTAGACTTTATTCTCTACTTGACTCTTTTAATGGATTGCTTATTATTCATTATGATTAAACCTGGTTTCTATTGTATTTTATCGGTTTAACTTTGTTGAAGGCTAATGATAATTTATTACGCATTATCTTAGTCATAATATTTCTTCTTGGGCTAGGGCTAGTTCAGCTCACCCTTTCTTTCATTGTTCTCTTTGAAATGAGAAACATATTTGGGACGAGTCGGGGAGCGGAGTAATGGTCGAGAGGATAGCATTAGTAGTCCTCACTATTCGTGAAATAGTGTGATAATAGTTGTAATGAGGACTCCTTTTGAGTTTGTATAATATCTAGTAGATAATATTTGTATTCAAACTCACGATTTATGTCGTATTATACCACGGCAGTTATATTAGTAAGTTGTATTTGAATTTATGTACCATGTAAGTGGCGACCCAAGATGGGTGGCGTATACCTAATTTTGGGGCGTCACATGTAATGCAAGATGGTGGATAGTTTTTGGTATAATTATGACCGGGGTGATTCGGTATAGTCGTGACCATTGATAATTTGATGAAAATCTCTTGCCAGTAGTACGGGGATGATTAGATATTGTGGTTTATTCATTAAAGTTTGAGTCTCAAACTATAATGATGATGAAAACCTTTTAAATCATAAAAGATAGTAGATTTTATTTTCTACTTGACTCTTTTAATGGATTGCTTATTCACCGCAGATTAAACTTGTTGTCTATTGTATTTTATCGGTTTACTTATTGTTGAAGGCTAATGATAATTTATTCTGCATTATCTTAGTCATAATATTTCTTCTTGAAAGCTAGTTAAGCTCACACTCCTTTCTTTTTTCATTCTCTTCAAGAAATGAGAACATAATTTGGACGACAGTCGGGGAGCGGAGTAATGGTCCGGAGGATAGCATTAGTAGTCCTCACTATTCATCGTGAAATAGTGTGATAATAGTTGTAATGAGGACTCCTTTTGAGTTTGTATAATATCTAGTAGAC
>CM035156.1:5705632-5723326 GCA_020205615.1 Panax quinquefolius
CTTACTTTGCCACTATCTTAAAAGCAATAGTCACATACTTATAGACTTAGGTGGTGTTTGATAAAATTGAGTGTTAAGACCTGAACAGTTTAGACGTCCGAATAATATAGAAGTATTCGAATAGAATCAGGTCTCGAATGAAAAAATCTTTTGTTTGATAATTAATTTTTCCAAAATGTACGAATAACGAGATTTTACCATTTTAACCCTCCGAGCAGTTTAAACAAAACACGTTTGATAATCGGAAGGTCCGAATAGTATTTTAAATACATATTTATAATAATTTGACCACAATATGATAAAATAAAAATGAAAAGCGTTCAAATTAAATTAACTTCAAACATAGTATCATGTCCCAAAAATATCAACATAGCATAATAATTCAACCATACAAATTAAATTAACTTCAAACAGTTGTTAAGAGTTGAAGTGCAATTTGTTCACGTAGATTAACCATAAATTCTACGCCTTGATCACCTCATTGTGGTTCATCTTGTCCTTCTTCTTCGCTTCCTTCATTTTGCTCGCGATGTCAAACATGTTATCTCGATCATATTGAGCAAATAATTCATCCTCAATGTTATGCTTCCTTATGAAATTATGGACTGCGAAGCAAGCGATAACTATATCCCTTTGTACTGTAAAAGGGTAAGGAGCCATTCGTTTCAAAATTGGGAATCTTGCTTTCAACACACCATAAGCACGCTCGATAACATTTCTGAGTTGTGCATGAGCATGGTTGAATTTTTCCTCTTTATTCAAAGCGCGTCTGCGTCGAAAATCAGCTAACCAATACCTTGTATTGCGATATGGAGATAAAAATCCTCGAGTGTTTATGTATGCAGCATCACAAAGATAATATTTATCTGTAATTGAGACAAAAATAATGATTATTATTAATAACTTGAATGATGAAATTTTATGACAAAAATAAATAATAATTAAAAATGGTAAAAGAAATTGTAATATATATACCCGGGGGAGGAAATGGAAAACCAGAAGACGGATCAAATGCAACTTCTTTTAGAACTCGTGAGTCGTGTGCAATTCCTTCCCATCCGGCCCAAACAAATGTGAATATCATGTTAAAATCACATATTCCTAAAACATTTTGATAACATTCACCCCTTCCTTTTCCTCCTAACGCGTAGCGTTGATCAATCATTTGGAACAACCTGCATGTACTGAGAGTACCATCTAATGCACCTATTACCCTGCATTAAAAAACTTAAGAGTTCTCAAAGTATTTTATTGTATGGAATAAAAGTAAAAAAGAAAAAAAATTGTATGTCACTTACCGAAAATATTTGTCGTAAGTTTTTATGGTTCCTCGGAATATCTAGATTTGGATCAAATGATGTAGGCATTATAATTTCTTTTGAAAACTCAATAATCCCATTTAACACCTCATGAAAATATCTATGTATTGTTTGGGTAGAATGTTAAAATCTGCGTTTTATAACTCTAAAGCGTTCATTATGGCCTATGATGGTTAAGAAGATTGTCATCTTCTCCTCAACTGTTATGTATCTTGTGAGACCCCAGATTTTATCAATAATGATTTAAATTTTGTCGAAATAATTTTTTAATATTATGGTGTAAATTTAAGATAATATTATAGTTGTGGGTAGTATTTATAAATTTTGCAAAAGTATGCAAGTGGTTATATTATATTCGATTGTAAGGGAATATTCGGTTTAGCGGGGAATATTCGTACAATGGCTCAATCATTGGTGGACCCTTATAGCGAAATTATTATCGGATCGAGAAAGCGACAAAAATATTTTATTGAAATAACGGCGGAAGTTTTACTGGCTGATCTTTGTTGAACTACTTCGGTAGTAAAAAATGCGATGTCGTGTGGTTGCATAAATATTACGGTATTGATTATTGATGCTTATGTGAGAAGTCACTCGGTTTGATTCCATTATGATTAATAATAATATGAATTATTATAGCGATAATGACGTTTTGTTTTATTCGTATTATTAACTTAATAAAAGCGAAACATCTTTTATATAAAAGAGAATACTTTATTAAAGTTATTCTATAAATAGAATATATTATATTTTATTATGCATAGTTGTTGCATAGTGTTTTTGCATAGTGTTGCATAGTGTTTGCATAGTAAAATATTTTTATATAAATAGAATATATTATATTTTATTTAAAAGATTTTGCTTTAAATATGGACCGTCAGATTAAAGTAAATCAATCTGGACCATTCATGGATTAATTACTATGCATTCTATTTTCCTATAAATAGAAGCTCATTCCTTCATTATTTTCTTTGAATTCATGAAACTCTGTAGAGAGAAATTATGAGAGAGTTTATTTATAGAGAAAATCTATAGAGAGAAAGAAGAAGAGTATTCTCGCTACTTCACTTTGCCGATATTCGGTTCTTCTAAGGTAGGGAATATTATTTGTTGTACCGTGTAAGTGGGTGTTATTCTTTCTTATTCATGAAGAGAACTTACATTATTCCATTCATTATTATTCGTTGGAATAACTTTCGTAAAAGTGGCATACCCTATACATAACCTGATATGTGGCATACCCTATACTTGGTGAAATCCTTATATTATTCCATTCTTATTTATTACATTGGAATAACTTTGTATATCGCTGAATCCCCTATACTTGGTGATCTTCTTCATTATTCCATTCTTTATTATTACATTGGAATATCCTGCATGTGTGTTTTACGGACTGGTTCCATTGTTTATTATTCCGCATTTATTATTCATTGGAATATCACATGCGTGTGTTTTACAGGACCGGTTCCATTGTTTATTATTCAAAGCATTTATTATTCTGTTGGATCATCCTCGTCGGTGTGAATTTCACGACACGGTTAATTATTATTATTATTCATTGAATAACTTGTTTATAAGCAATCGCATGCGTGGTGATTTCTTTTGTTATTCCATTCTTTATTATACCCAAATTAGTTAAAACTTTGACTTCTATACTCCATGAAATTAGTGGAATATCCTTGATATTTGCGCTTCATCCAGTATCTTTTCATGGAAATATTCTTCTGATCATTCTTGAATTTTACTCTACAAAACAGTATCTTTTTGACAATTTGGACGTTAATAATTCCTAGATAAATTAATTCTTGAACTTGTTTTATTGAATTATTATGTCATTGTCATCATCCTCATGTTATATTATGTTATCTTTGGCTTACGTGAATAGATGAACTTAGTATGATTATGACCAGGGATCATTCGGTATAATCATGGCTTGTTATAAATGATGTGATAAAAGTCCTCAGTGGCCTGTAATGCAGTGATGGATAGTTTTTGGTATGATTATGACCAGGGGTGATTCGGTATAGTCATGACCATTGATAATTTGATGAAAATCTTTGACCGTGGTACATGGATGATTAGATGTGGTGGTTTATTTATTGTTTGAGTCTCGCCGATAAAAAAATTGATGAAAACCTTTAAAACCTAAAAGACGAGTAGATTTTATTTTCTACTGACTCTTTTAATGGATTTCATATTCGGCCGCTTGATTAAACCGGTTGTTCTATTGTATTTTATCGGTTTAACACTATTGAAGGCTAATGATAATTTATTACGCATTATCTTAGTCATAATATTTCTTCTTGGGCTAGTTGAGCTCACCCTTTCTTTCACCGTTCTCTTGTGAAATGAGAACATATATTTGGGACGAAGTCTGGGGAGCGGAGTAATGGTCCAGAGGATAGCATTAGTAGTCCTCACTATTCTGTGAAATAGTGTGATAATAATTGTAATGAGGACTCCTTGAGTATGGATATTGTCTAAATAACAATATTCCTATTAGAACTCAGTTTATGTATTGTCGTCGTATGTTACACGACGGATGTATAATTAAGTTTGTATTTGAATTTATGTACCATGTAAGTGGCGACCCAAGATGGGTGACGATACCTAATTTTGGGGGGCGCCACGGTTGGTATCCGAGCTTAGGATATGATCCACGGCTAAGATGTGAGACTAGAACTAGGAGGGGAGAGATAGGGAATTCCTTCGCTAGTATGACCTACCTAAGTTTATTTGGTATTTGATTGGCTCACGAGTATAGTGATAATATGTTGTATGTCAATTAACCCTTATTTTGTGGCGGTGTTTGAAAATGGCATCCGAGAATGTTGAGAATAAGAATGGAGCACACGAGACCTGTTGATTCTCCACGGATCAATAATCGGGACAATGTGCAACGGGATGGCGATAATCCTCCGTAAACAACAACACCGATCAATTGATTTGAACGACAGATGCGTTTAAGAGGTTTTAGAATTCATGCAACATCGGTAAGCGACTTACATCCAAAACGTAGGTGGAAACACGGAAAACTCTCTGGCGGTCACCGCTAAACAATTCAAGAGCTGGGACCACCGGAGTTTAGGGAGAGCCAAAATCACTTCGCGGAAGCATGGATAAGCAGATTACCAAGATATTTGATATCTTGGGATGCTCGAGGAGCAAAAAGGTTCCTTGCCGCCTTTTATGTTGCTAGCGAGAGAGCGATTCTTTGGTGGGAATCGGTAACGCATTCAACTTTCTTTGTCTTCAAGATATCTTGGGAGAAGTTCCAGAGTTGTTCAACGACAAATACTTTCTCGAAAGTATTCGCCACATGAAGGAGGTGGAGTTTATCAAGTTGGAACAAAACAATATGGACCGTGTCGCAATACGAGGCAAAATTTGCGGAGTTATCACGCAGTTCGCCCCACTTGGTGGATAATGAAGAGAAGAATGGCGAATGTTTTAAGAGGTTTGAAGCGGAGATACGCCAACATCTTATTTCTCGTAAAGCGTGTTTTTATTCAGATGTTGTAAATAGGGCTCGATTAGTGGAGCGCGATAACGAGTCAAACGCAACTAAAAAGAAGAGGTAAGTAAGAAAATTATAATACCAAATGAGAGTAGTCATTGAAGCGGTGACAACAAGCGTGGAGGAATCAACGGGCGGATATGGTAACCACTTCGGTGGTAATCGGGGCCAAAATAATAAGAATGGATTTTAAGAAAAGGAGATTCAACAATGATGGAAAGACGTCAACACCAAAGACTTTTTGTTGTTAAGGAAGGAGAAGGACCACCTATTATATGCTTCAAATGCGGAGGAGAGGGACACATCATTCGAATCTGCGCCATGCCAAATCAAAGCATGTTATAATTGTGGAAGAGAAGGTCACTTAGCTCGATTTTGTCGCCATCAAGACAAATTCAACTAGGATGGAGGCACCAAAGGTCGTCCCAGACAAACCAAAGTCGATGAGTTTAAGAGAGAGTTTTTTTTTCTCGTGACGGGAACACGAATAAAATTATCACGGGTAAGTTAATCATAAGCTCTTCGAAGTCTATACCGTGTTAGATACCAGTTCTACCCACTCTTTTATTTCACCTAGTTGTGTTCAACGTTTAAATTTGACTCAGAAGAAGTTAAACTTTGACTTATTGGTTGAAACTTCATTAGTAGAGCCTTCGTTGTCATTCTTATTTTTAAATCTTGTTTGATTCAAATAAACACTTTCACGTTACTGTCGATCTTATCTTTTTGAAAATACTTGCCTTTGATGAGATTTTAGAGTCGATTGGTTAACTACTCATCATGCTTTTCGTAAGGTTGTTAGCTTTCATATTCCTAACCAAACCGTTATATCTGAATTCAAAGTAACCAAACCCTAAAGTTAATCTTTGTTATATCAAGCCATAAGTAAAGAGCCCCGATCCTTTCGTTGTTGACTTCCTTGTGTGGAATGCACGAAGCGAGACTTTCAGTAGGCGACGTCGCGGATGAAGATGACAAGTTGATAGGTATCATTGTGAGGTGTTATCGAGTTAAGGGATAGAAGTCACGGTTGGTATTAATGTGACGTCTTATCCAAGTCTTGGACGAGAGTAATGATTTTGAATGATATTTCTATCATTAATAAATTACTTGGCGTGATTCTTGAAGACTTCCTAGCCTACCCTAGAACGTGAAATCAAATTTTGTATTGACCCCAAAGATAAAAACCCATTTCTTAAACCCTTAAATATTTCTTCAACTAAAATGAACAGTTTACGTGGTTTATGATGAAAGTCGTAATAAAAGCATTGAACTAATGAAAATCATGGGTATTCGTGGTATTAGTAAGTGTTATGATGAGTTATGTTGGTTAGTATGTGAAAACATGAAAGTTTCTTAGAAATCACAAAGAGTTGAAAATCAGATTTTGGTGAAAAACGTAACATGAAATTCAATTGACCATATCTCCTATTATATTTTGAATTTTTGAGTGTGGTCAAGTCCTAGAGTTAGATCTATGAGTTACCTAACTAATCCAAGTGGAATTACTGGAAAAGGTGTTGTAGATTTTTGTGTGGACTGATTTTAGCAAAGGAGTGCAAAGCTGTAAAAACCAAAAAAGCTGCTGCCATGATTTTAGAGGGGCTGTTTCGGCCACTTAAATTATGAGAAAAATTCTGGTCTTTTGGGACATGAAAGTATATGGTATAAAGTACCTCCTGTCCAAAAATGAGCTCATTCTGACTTAAAATGAGCAAGTTATGACTATTTCAATATTTAGGTTTTCCGATTTAAAAACGCTATAACCGAGGAGTTCTATAACTCCGATGACCATGAAATTTAAACTGGAAGCTCACGTTAACATGTGTAAGATCATGCCAAGATTTGGGAATTTTTGGAGTTAAACTTGAGGTAACTAATTTCTTAAGGAATTAATTAGAAATTGATTTTTGAAAAATAGTAAATGAATTTTAAAAATTCGAGAAAAATATATTTTCATTATGGGACTATATTATGCTAAATCACAGAAAAAAATATTTTTGGGACTTATTTGGTATTTTTCATGAAAATAGTTTAATTACTGAACATATGAGTTAAATATGTTATGTGAAAGAATGATTGAAAATAGGATTTTATGGCTAGAGAATCCTATATAGAGTATATGCATATTTTTTTTTGATGAGGATTTGATAATTGGTGATGATATCTTATGAGTATGGCATTTTGAATGATTAAATGCATTATATGGTAAAGCGTAAACAATTGAGATAAATTGTTTATAAATTTAAGAAGTGATTAAAATATTGTTGTAATATTAATGATATTAGATTATGAGATTATTAAGTGATTGATAACATGGGGATATTCTTGAATCTCGGATAAATTATATTATAAATGTTTAATATTTATCCTTTATCTCATTTGATTGATTCTTTATATCATTATCCTCATGTTTATATTATGTTGAAAGTCATACGTGTATTTTGTAGTGCATAGATGGACTTGGTATGATTATGACCGGGGATTGTTCGGTATAATCATAACCGTAATTGAAAACACGATTATCTTTGGCCGTAGTGCATGGATAATTTGTGGTCGTGATACTAATGAATACACGATTATCTTTGGTCGTAGTGCATGGATAATTCGTGGTCGTGATACTAATGAATACACGATTATCTTTGACCGTAGTGCATGGATAATTTGTGGTCGTGATACTAATGAATACAAGATTATCTTTGGCCGTAGTGCATGGATAATTTGTGGTCGTGATACTAATGAATACACGATTATCTTTGGCACGTAGTGCATGGATTGTGACGCCCCCAAAATTAGTTATACATCACCCATCTTGGGTCGCCACTTACATGGTACAGAATTTAAATACAACTTATTAACATAACTGTCGTGTACAATACGACATAAATTGTGAGTTTAAATACAAATATCGTCTACTAGATATTATACAAACTCAAAAAAAAAAGTCCTCATTACAATTATTATCACACTATTTCACGAATAGTGAGGACTACTAATGCTATCTTCGTAACCATCACTCGCTTCCCGACTCGTCCGGCCTATATTCTCATTTCTCAAGAGAAGCAAAAGTGAAAGAAAGGGTGAGCTCAATCTAGCCCAAAGAAGAAATATTATGACTAAGATAATGCGAGAATAAATTATCAATAGTCTTCAACAATGTTAAACCGATAAAATACAATAGACAACCGGTTTAATCTGCAATGAATAAGTAATCCATTAAAAGAGTCAAGTAGAAAATAAAGTCTACTATCTTTTAGGTTTTAAAAGGTTTTTCATCATCAAGTATATATTGAGACTCAAACTTTAATAAATATTCCACATCATCGAATCACCCCTGCACTACTGGCCAAGGATATTCCTTAAGATTACGACCACAATTATTCATGCACTCATGTGCCAAGAATATTTGTGTATTCATTAATGGTCATGATCATGCCAACATCCGGCCCACCAATGCACTACGACCATCGAGGATTTTTATCACATCATTTGTAACATTACGGTCATGATTACATTGATAGAATAGTCTCGGTCATAATCATAGCAAGTCCATCTATGCACTACAGCCATGGATGACTTTCAACATAATATAAACATGAGGATGATGACAATGATATAAGAATTCAATAAAACAAGTTCAAGAATTATTTTATCCAGAATTATTAACGCCCAAATTATCAACACGATAATCTTTGTTTTGTAGAGTAAAATTCAAGAATGATCGAGAAGAATATTTCCATGAAAAGATCTTTGGATGAAACGCAAATATCAAGGATATTCCACTAATTTCATGGAGTATAGAAGTCAAAGTTTTAACCAACCGGGTATAATAAAGAATAGAATAACAAAAGAAATCACCATGCATGCGATATATCATCGCAATGCAAAAAAGTTATTCCAATGTAATAATAAATAACGGAACCAGTCCCGCAGCGTAAACGCATGCATGTGATGTTCCAACAAAATAATAAAGAATGGAACCAGTCCGGCGTAAAATACACGTGCATGTGATGTTCCAATGTAATAATAATAAAGAAGCGGAACCGGTCCTGTAAAAAACATGACAGGATGTTCCAACAGAGTAATAATAAAGATGGAACCTGTCAGGTGTAAAACACACACGCATGTGATGTTCCAACGAGAATAATAGAAGAATGTCACCAAGTATAGGGTAAACCACGTATACAAAGTTATTCCAATGTAATAATAAGCAATGGAATAACAATAGTTCTCTTCACGAATAAGAAAGAATAACACCCTTACATTTGGTAGGAGATTGAATATCGCAAAGTAGCAGTAGTAACAAAATACTCTTCTTCTTTCTCTCTTATTCTCTCTATACTTTCTCTCTATAGCTTGAATGAATTAAGTGAAAAATAATGAAGCCCTCAGGCCTCTATTTATAGAAGATTTCTAGCTTAAGACCGCTGTGTGAAAAGGCAAGTGGTTTGACGACTAATGATGTGAAAAGAAAAGTGGTTTGATCGCCGAATGTGAAACGACAAGTGGTTCGACGCCTTTGTAATGTGAAACGACAAGTGGTTCGACGTCTGGTAAAGGTAATTACTATTAACGAAGGTAAATACTATTGAAGAAGGTAAATACTATTCACAAGGGTAATTACTATCGACGGAAGGTAATTACTATCGACGGTGAAGGTAAATACTATTCACAAGGGTAATTACTATCGATTGACGAAGGTATTCTTTACGATCGAAGGTAAATACTATCGACGAAGAGACTCTTAGATGATGACATATGAGCCCCCATAAAATAATCAAACTTACCACAAATCATTTTTTTTTTCATCAACACATATTTAATCTTTCAACAATTATTAATCATTTATAACTTGTCGTCTCAATTATTGATTTAATACTATAACATATTATACGAGATGATAATTGTGACAATAATTGAATCAATAATATAAGAGATATGATGCAAAGAATTATCAGAAAGTAATAATTGAAAGCATAAATTTGAGTGACTTCTCACGTAAGAATCAATAATCAATATAGTGTGCTACTACGCAACCACGCCAGACATCGCATTTACTTTTACCACCGGGTAGTTCAACAGTTTTAACGGTAACACCTCCGCCGTTATTTTTATAAAATATTGTTGTCGTTTTCTCAATCCACAATAATAATTACATTGTGGGGTCCACCAATGATTGAGCCATTGTATGCGAATATTCCCTAACAAAAAGAATATTCTCCTAAACCAAACGAATATTTTATAACAACTTGCACATACTTTGCAAAATTTATAAATATTACCCACAACTATAACATTATATCACATTTATTCCATAATATTCAAAATAATATTTATAGAAAAATTCATCTTTATTTATAAAATTTGGGGTCTTTACATGGATAATTCGTGGTCGTGATACTAATGAATACACGATTATCTTCGGTAGAAGTCAGCATGGATAATTTGTGGTCGTGATATTAATGAATACACAATTATCTTTGGTCGTAGTGCATGGATAATTTGTGGTCGTGATACTAATGAATACACGATTATCTTTGGTCGTAGTAGTGCATGGATAATTTGTGGTCGTGATACTAATGAATACACGATTATCTTTGGCCGTAAAGGTCATGGATAATTCGTGGTCGTGATACTAATGAATATCCTTAGCGCTCAGTAGTGCGAGGATGATTCGATGATATGAATTAATTATTGAAATGAGTCTCAAAGAATGAAATATTAATTCATGGATGTGGTAAAAGTCATCTTCGGCAGTAGTAGTATGCATTGATAGACTTGGTATGATTATGACCAAGGATTATTCGGTATAATCATTAACGTAATTGAAAACACGAATATCCTTGGCCAAGTGCATGGATAATTCGTGGTCGTGATACTATGTCGCTGCGTCTCAAAGATTATTGGTTTTTACAATTGTATATCTTTGGCTCAGATAGCAAAGATGAATTGATATCTTTAAATGGGATTCGAAGATGAATTTAATATTTTTTACGATAAAGGTATTCAAGGTATCCTCACCTCTTATCATACAGTGTATCGTACCCCTAATTTCGAGGGCTTAAATTCCATAAAGAGGGAGATTGTGAGACCCCAGATTTTATCAATAATGATTTAAATTTTGTCGAAATAATTTTTAATATTATGGTGTGAATTTAAGATAATATTATAAATAGTAGTAGTATTTATAAATTTTGCAAAGTATGCAAGTGGTTATATTATATTCGATTGGGTGGGAATATTAGGTTTAGCGAGGAATATTCGTACAATGGCTCAATCATTGGTGGACCCCACAATGTAATTATTCATCATTTGATCGAGAAAACGACAAAAATATTTTATTGAAATAACTACGGAAGTTTTACCGTTGATCACCGTTGAACTACCTTCATTAGTAAAAGAAAAAGAATACGTGTGGTTGCATAAAGTAGACACCTGTATTGATTATCGATGCTTATGTGAGAAGTCACCTTCGGTTTGATTCCATTATGTCGATTAATAATATGAATTATTATAGCGATAATGACGTTTTGTTTTATTCAGTATTATTAACGTAATAAAAGCGAAACATCTTTTTATATAAAAATGTAATACTTTATTAAAGTTATTCTATAAATAGAATATATTATATTTTATTATGCATAGTGTTGCATAGTATTTTGCATAGTGTTTTGCATAGTGTCGCATAGTGTTTGCATAGTAAAATGTTTTTATATAAATAGAATATATTATATTTTATTTAAAAGATTTTGCTTTAAATATGGACCGTCGATTAAAATAAATCAATCTGGACCGTTCATGGATTAATTACTATGCATTCTATTTTCCTATAAATAAGCTCATTCCTTCATTATTTTTTATTTAATTCATTGAAACTCTAGAGAGAGAAATTATAGAGAGAAGCTATAGAGAGAAAATCTATAGAGAGAAAGAAGAAGAGTATTCTGCTAATTCACTTTGCCAATATTCAGTTTTCTAAGGTAGGGAATATTATTTGTGACGCCCCCAAAATTAGGTATACATCACCCATCTTGGGTCGCCACTTACATGGTACAGAATTTAAATACAACTTATTAACATAAGCGCTGTGGTACAATACGACATAAATCGTGAGTTTAAATATAAATATCGTCTACTAGATATTATACAAACTAAAAAAAAAAGTCCTCATTACAATTATTATCACACTATTTCACGAATAGTGAGGACTACTAATGCTATCTTCAGGACCATCACTGCTTCCCCGACTCGTCCCAAATATATTATTCTCATTTCAAGAAGAGAAAAATTGAAAGAAAGGGTGAGCTCAACTAGCCCAAAGAAGAAATATTATGACTAAGATAATGCGTAATAAATTATCAATAGTCTTCAACAATGTTAAACCGATAAAATACAATAGACAACCAGGTTTAATGCGGTAATGAATAAACAATCCATTAAAAGAGTCAAGTAGAAAATAAAGTCTACTATCTTTTAGGTTTTAAAAGGTTTTTCATCATCATCGTTATAGCCGAGACTCACTTTAATAAATATTCCACATCATCGAATCACCCCCGCACTACGGCCAAGGATATTCCTTAAGATCACGACCACAATTATTCATGCACTACTGCCAAGAATATTTGTGTATTCATTAATGGTCATGATCATGCCAACAATCGTCCATCAATGCACTACTACCATCGAGGATTTTTATCACATCATTTGTAACATTACGGCCATGATTACACCGAATAGTCTCTGATCATAATCATACCAAGTCCATCTATGCACTACATGTGCCACGGATGACTTTCAACATAATATAAACATGAGGATGATGACAATGATATAAGAATTCAATAAAACAAGTTCAAGAATTATTTTATCCAGAATTATTAACGTCAAATTATCAACATGATCATCGCTTTTTGTACAAAAAATTCAAGAATGATCGAGAAGAATATTTCCATGAAAAGATCTTTGGATGAAACGCAAATATCAAGGATATTCCACTAATTTCATGGAGTATAGAAGTCAAAGTTTTAACCAATTATTGGGTATAATAAAGAATAGAATAACAAAAGAAATCACCATGCATGCGATAGATCATGCAGTGAAAAGTTATTCCAATGTAATAATAAATAACGGAATCAGTCCCGCCAGTAAAACGCGCATGCATGTGATGTTCCAGCGAATAATAATAAAGAATGGAACCGGTCGGCGTGAAAAACACATGCGACGGGGATGTTCCAAATGTAATAATAATAAAGACGGAACCAGTCCGGGTGTAAAACACATGCATGTGATGTTCCAATGAATAATGAAGAATGTCACCAAGTATAGGTAAATCAGCGTATCAAAAGTTATTCCAATGAGAATAATAAGCAATGGAATAACAATAGTTCTCTTCATGAATAAGAAAGAATAACACCCCTTACATTTGGTAGGAGATTGAATCTTGCATGGCGGCAGTAGTAACAAAATACTCTTATTCTTTCTCTTATTCTCTATACTTTCTCTCTATAGCTTGAATGAATTAAGTGAAAATAATGAAGCCCTAGGCCTCTATTTATAGAAGATTTCTAGCTTAGCACTTTCGCCGTGTGAAAAGGCAAGTGGCTCGATTGACTAATGATGTGAAAAGAAAAGTGGTTCGACGCTCTTTTGTAATGTGAAACGACAAGTGGTTCGACGCTCAGAATGTGAAACGACAAGTGGTTTGACGTCTGGTAAAGGTAATTACTATTAACGAAGGTAAATACTATTGACGAAGGTAAATACTATTCACAAGGGTAATTACTTATCGACGAAGGTAATTACTATCGATGAAGGTAAATACTATTCACAAGGGTAATTACTATTAACGAAGGTAATTACTATCGACGAAGGTAAATACTATTATTGAAGAGACTCTTAGATGATGACATATGAGCCCCCATAAAATAATCAAACTTACCGCAAATCATTTTTTTTTTTTCATCAACACATATTTAATCTTTCAACAATTATTAATCATTTATAACTTGTCGTCTCAATTATTGATTTAATACTATAACATATTATATGATGATCTTTGTGACAATAATTGAATCAATAATATAAGAGATATGACGCAATTCAATTATCAGAATAATAATGAGCATAATTGAAAGTGACTTCTCACGTAAGTATCAATAATCAATACCGTGTGCTTACTATGCAACCACGCCAGACATCGTACATTTTTACCAACGGTAGTTCAGCAGGTTTTAACGGTAACACCTCCGCCGTTATTTTTATAAAATATTTTTGTCGTTTTTCTCAATCAAATGATAATTACATTTAATAGGGTCCACCAATGATTGAGCCGTTGTACAAATATTCCCTAACAAAAAGAATATTCCCAATTAAAACTAATATTTTATAACAACTTGCATACTTTGCAAAATTTATAAATATTACCCTAACTATAACATTATATCAAATTTATTCCATAATATTCAAAAATAATATTTATAGAAAAATTCATCTTTATTTATAAATGCCGGGTCTTACAACCTCCCTTCTTATGAAATTTAAGCCCTCGAAATTAGTGGTAACGCACTGGTATGTCGAAGAGGTAAGGATACCTTGATTTCATTTGATTCTAACTCCCAAGTCATTTCTCAACATCGTGGTTCCTCCACAAAACTTTGACTTGAGGTATAACCTTGGAAGCGTAGAATATGTTCCTTCTTATCAAAATTTGAGCAGAACCTCTTCATACGTCAAATCTTCCGCTATTAAATCCGGTTCTAACTCAATAATATGGTTCGGGTCTTTCACATATTTACGTAACATAGATATGTGAAAAACGTTATGAACACGAGACATATTTGGCGGTAAAAGCAGTCTATAGGCCACGATTCTTACTCGATCGAGGATTAAAAATGGACCAGATGAATCGAGGATTAAGTTTCCTCTCTTTCCAAATCTTGTAACTCCTTTCCATGGAGCAACTCTTAACAAATATATGATCTCCTATATCGAATTCCACGCCCTTTCGATGAAGATCAAAGATAACTCTTTTATCGATTTTGTGAGGTTTTTATACGTTGTCGGATCGTTTGAATCTTTTCCGTAGTCATACGTATTCAACTCCGGTCCCCAACAACGTTGCTTCACCCACCTCATCCCAAAGATCTTTGGAGAAACGACACTTTCTTCCATACAATGCTTCAAATGGAGCCATGCCAATACTTGCTTGATAAGCTGTTGTTATAGGAAAACTCCACCAATGGTAAGAACTTGTCCCAACTCCCCTTGAAATCAAGGACACGAGTCTTAATAGATCTTCAAGAGTTTGAATAGTCCTCTCCGATCGTCCGTCTCGTCTCGAGGATGATATGCCGAGCTAAATCGTAAGTCTGTGCCCATAGCTTTTGCAAACTAACCCAAAATCGTGAAGTGAATCTTGGGTCTCGATCGGAAACTATGGATCTAGGCATACCATGCGATCTTACAATCTCGTTTATGTAAATACTGAGCAAGACGTTCAAGTGTATAAGTTTCTCGATTCGGAAGAAATGAGCGGACTTGGTCAATCTATCAACAATGACCCATATCGCATCAATGCCTTGAGAAACCTTAGGAAGGCAGAATTGAAATCCATGGTAATTTGCTCCCCACTTCCATTCTAGAATTTCAAGTGGTTGCAATGGACCTTTTGGTACTTGATGCTCCGCTTTAACTCGTTGACAAGTTAGACACCTTGAGATAAACAAATACGTATTATCTCTCTCTTCATATTGCTCCACCAAAATGTATAGCGAATATCATGATACATTTGGTACTCCCATGATGGATTGCAAATGGTGTGGTGTTGTGCGCCTCCATCATGATATTATACTTAAATCGTGGTCGTTAGAACACAAAGTCCGGAGTTGACTCGAAGTATTCCTTCTTCATCGATTCTTGCTTCCAAGATAAAGCACCTTCTTGCACTTTCTTCCTCATACGCATCGCCTCAGTGCGTAGCTTGAGCGACTTTAACTTTATCGGTTAAAGTTTCGGTTCTACTCGTATACTCGCTTATCATCACATGCGTCCCCAGAGTCTTTAACTCTATCTCCATCCTTTGCAAGTCACACAAAATGGGCTTTGCGTTGACAATATCGCTTTTCGTACTTGCATATGATTTTCTCTTTCTAACGCGCCGCCTACCACGTTCGCTTTTCCGAGGATGGTATTGGATGGTATGATCATAATCTTTCAACAGGTTCAAGCCAACGTCGTTGTCGCATGTTGAGTTCCTTTTGAGTGAAGAAATATTTAAGGCTTTTATGATCCGTAAAGATCTCCACTTTCTCCCATACAAGTAATGCCTCCAAATTTTAAGTGCAAAGATAACACCGCCAACTCTAGATCATGAGTAGGATATTTTCTCTCTCATATTCTTTGAGTTGTCACGAGGCATAGGCTATAACTTTTCTATGTCAGTATAAGAACACATCCCAACCCTTTGCTCAAGCATCATTGTAGATGACAAATCCCTCCGAGGCAGATGGTATTGCCGTAACAGTCTTTGAAATAAGTCTCCTCTTGAGTTCTTGAAAACTCTTCTCACATTCTTCGCTCCAATAGAACTTTGTATCTTCCAAAAGTCATTTGAGTCGATGGAGTAGCGATTCGAGAAAATCCTTCCACGAATCTCCGATAATAACCATTAAACCGAGAAAGCTACGATTTCTTGATCATCGATTTAAGTTGTTCCCGACTTTGAATAGCTTCAATCTTTGCTGGGTCAACAGATATTCCATGACTTGATACCACGTGCCCAAGGAATGCTACTTCTTCAAGCCAGAACTCACATTTCTTCAACTTGGCATAAAGCTTATATTCACGAAGCTTTTGGAGTGTCAGCCTCAAGTGTTGCTCATGATCTTCACGGCTTTTGGAATAAATAAGGATGTCATCAATAAAGACGACCACAAAGTGATCAAAATATTCCTTGAATACTTTCGGTTCATCATATCCATGAAAGGCAAAGGAGCATTAGTCAATCCAAAGGACATGACTAGAATTCATAATGCCCGTCTCGAAGTTCGAAAGTCGTCTTTGGAATGTCGTGGTTCTAATCTTCAATTGGTGATATCCCGGAACGAAGATCAATCTTTGAAAAGAATTTGGCTCCTTGCAAACTGGTCAAACAGGTCATCAATACGTGGCAATGGATACCTATTTTGATGGTGACATGATTCAACTCCCGATAATCAATACAAAGTCGATACTCCCATCTTTCTTATTCACGAATAGAGCAGAGCACCCCAAAGAGAAGTACTAGGACGAATAAAGCCAATGTCTAACAATTCCTGCGGTTGGGTCTTTAACTCCTCGAAGTTCAATAGGAGCTATTCGATATGGGGCTTTGGAAATAGGTTTTTATCTGGGGTTCAAGGTCGATACAAAATTCAATTTCACGCTTCTGGGGTAGGCCTGGGAAGTTCTTCGGAATACGTCAGAAATTTATTAACAATAGAAATATCGTTCAAAAGCGGCGTATTTTTGTTTAAATCGTGACATGAGCTAAGAAAGCTCGACATCCGTTTTTAATAAGCGAATAGCTTTATGGCTTGAGATGACCATGATTGATTTTAATGGTTTGGTCGTTTGAATTCGCATAATAGGTTGATTAGGAATATGAAAAGCTAACAACCTTACGAAAATAATCAATTTTTGCATGATAAGTAGTTAACCAATCAATCCCTAGAATCACGTCAAATGCAAGTATTTTTAATGAAATAAGATCGACGGGTAATGTGAAGTACCGATTTGAACCAAACAAGACTTATAAGCGATGGATGTAATGAAGGTTTCTCCCAGCGGAGTTTCCACAGATAAGTCAAAGTCTAATTTCTC